>JAKUCM010000117.1:0-31814 GCA_023374145.1 Lepidium sativum | reverse complement strand
ACAATATATATATATATATATATATATTATGTTGTTGTAATTTAATTTCAAAAACTATACATAATTACTATGTAATCTTACATACATAATAATCTAATTATAAGCAAAAACATGTTCTTTGTACACGTCATATTCTGTTTCTGGCAAATTAAGGAAGGCTTTTCAAATCTGTCTGTCAAATTCACTGCAAATAAAATATATTGATTTATAAGAATATGTACGTAAGTAAATGAATTAATAAATTGATATATGTATATATATATATATATACCTTTTCAAAGGGCACTACATCTTCACAGTTTCACAATATATAATTATGAGGTGTACGACAATATGTGTGATTTTTCCAATACTCTTCCTTTAATTTCCCACTAAGCCTTCTGGCATGACTAGAGATTCCAAGAACCGCAATGGCATATGATGGTGAAACCCCACCATCGTCATATTGTCCTACTTGGGTTTGTTTCGTTTTGACGGTTGACATATTGTCCTTCCAGTTTTGGTTGATTTTTACCTTTCTTTTTAGATGACCCATGAATCGCTCAAATAGGTACATCAATTGAAATTGAACAGGTCCACCAAGAGCTGTTTCATGTGGCAAGTGGATTGGAAGATGTTCCATCACGTCAAAAAATGCAGGAGGAAAGATTTATTCCAAGTTACATAGCAACACTGGAATGTTAGTTTTTAATTGAGCTATGTCATCCACTCTTAGTGTTCGTGTATATAGATCCCTGGAAAATGATTTAATCCCTACAAAGTTGATATTTACTATATAATTAAACCACTTTTATAATTAATAGAATGGGAAAATAAAAACTATAAAAATTTACCGGTAATTGATTCATGGAAAATAGTTGGTACAAGCTCAAGTAATGCAAAAGGAAGTAGACGCTGCATGAATACATGGCAATCATGACTCTCCATACCAGATATTTTTTCCCTTACTTTATACATCTTGAGAATTTGGACATGTAACCATAGGAAAACTTTACATCCGATGAAATCCAATTAAACAATGTATGTTTAGCTTCTCCAGACAACCAAAATATTGGAATTGGTTATTTGCCATCCCTTGCGATATGCAATTCGGGCCTTGCATATATTTCGGCTAAATCCAACCTTGCTTTGAAATTATATTATCGTGTTCATAGTGTTATCAAAAACGTTTTCAACGATGTGTATCAAATCAAAATTCTGTCGTAGTAAGTGATGTTCCTCATATTTTGCCAGTTTTGAGCTCATTATTACGGTTATATTTGGGAAATTCGTCTATGTTTTATTGAGATTTCAGGTCAAAAACGTTCAGAGTTGGAATCATGTTAGAAGGTGGAATTTGGAGAGGTTTGAAGCATTTTCTTGCATTCTCCACGAAAGGAAGGACCGTTCGATCAACCAAGGATCGATCGATCAATGATCTAACAAGGACTATGTACACGATCTGAAGAACGACTTGGTTTCTGAGAAGATCGACTCAACATCCAAAGATCGATAGATCAACCAAGGATCGATGCCTTTCGCAGAAACCTAATTTCACGATTTTTCAGCTCTTGTTTTGGGTCCTATAAATACTCTTTTCCTATCTTATTTTGAGGGCCGCTTTTTGAGAGTCGAAAACAGGAGTTTTAAGAGTCATACTTGAGAAGAATTTTGAATCCTCTTTCTCTTTGTTAATGCAATTTCAGTTTCAGTTCATCATGATTTGCTTGATTCATTGTTCTATGTCTTAGTAGATCTTAGATCAGATCTAAGGATTCTAGGGTTTTAGAATTCATTGTTGGGAACAAATAGGATTAATGAATAGATGATTCTCCTTCTAATACCTAGTCGATGATTTTAGGTTGTTAACTTTCCAGAATATTGTTAAGAACTGGAACTAGATTAGGAGAGCAATTCTTTCACTACCAACGAGAGTTGATGCTAGGTTGGGTTGTGGGTAATTGAACCTAAGCAATAAAGCCTATTTGTAATCTGAAACCAGCGAGAGTTAGGACCTTTAGATTATTAATAGAGGGGTAGATTCAACGAGAGTTGGTTTACCTTTATTTATGTTCAAGCCGAGAATAAGATCATAGTAGTTCCTGAATAGTTTCCCTAACAAGAATTCCAACTCCTGAATGAATACCTGATATCCGATTGCTTTAGTTATTTGATTACATTCACGTAAAAGTTGTTAGAATTCACTTCTTTGATTTTGATTGATATAGCTTGCAATCTAATAGAAGTTGAGAGTGTAACATGGTTCTCTGAGGAATTCGACCCCTAAGTACTATTACATTTGTTGTGCACTTGCAGTAGGATATAGGGTTAAAACTCGTAGTATCAGTAAGAGATATTTCTAATATGGGAGTTCCCAAATGATACTCTTTTTGTGCCGATTGTGAGAATCACCATATCTGTCCGGTATGTTTGCTCGAGAGTGCCAATTGCCCCCACGTTTACATGTTTCTTGAGCTCCATAATGATCAATTTGCTTCAACATATCACTGCATGACATGTATATTGGGGAAGGAATACGCACAACCTTGTTCTTCTTAAACAATTTCTTCCTTCGGTATGGATGATGCATGGAGAGAACCGATAATGACAATCAAACCAACATGATTTCTTACCATGTTCTAGTTGAAATGCATCAGACCAGTTCATACAATATGGACAAGATAACCTTCCATGTGTCGTCCATCAAGATAACATTCCATATGCTGGGAAGTCACTTATTGTCCACAATAAAACCGCATGCATCTTGAAATTTTGCTACTGCGAGTAATTGAATGTGCGAATACCTCTATACCATAAATGTTACAGCTCATGAATGAGAGGTTGCAGGAACACATCGTGGGAATGCTTAGGATGACTAGGACATGTCACTAGAATAGTCATAAACAAAAATTCACTTTACATGCACATATCCGGTGGAAGATTGTATGGCGTCAATATGACATGCAATAAAGAATATTGTCTTTAGACAAACCATATGGGGTAAATCCACCAGTGCATAAATTTAGATAAATATTTCTAGATTCTTTAGTAAAGTCAGAATGTATCGTTTGAAAATGTTTCCAAGCCTTTGCATATGAAGGGTGTGTGACCTCACCATCGTTTATTATATGTTCTATATGCCAACTCCTTGTGGAAGATGTCCTTTCCGATTGATATAATCGTTTCAATCTATCATTGATTGGCAAGTACCACATATGTTTGTATGGGACATGCGTCCTTCCACCTGTTGTTCGGTATCTTGGCTTCCCACAAAATCAACATTCCTGCAACTTATCATCCTCTTTCCAAAAAATCATGCAATTATCAATGCAAACATCAATCATTTATGATGGTAATCTGGGACTTGCAACTACCTTTTGCATTTCATAATAACTCACAGTAGAATTATTATCTTATGGAAAATACTCTTTAAGGACATCACCAAATTGATTCATACTTCTCTAACTTACGTTTCCTTAACTTTTAATAGACATCAACCTAGATGGTAATGACAGCTAAGATATACCATCTCTACATCCCTCATAGATAAGTTGATTTGTAGCATCTAGCATATATCATAAAATTGTTTTGTTTTGGTGTTAGGTTCTTCAATAGTATTGTCAACGACAACGGGAATATTACCATGATATGCATTTGTAACCATATAATGATACTTTATACACAGACAAAAAATGTTACTGTTATTCAGATTAAATGAGTTATTAGCCGCCTGATTTATGAATGCTCGCAACCCATCTCGAAACTCCTTTGTCACTTCTCCGGTATCTATATCTCTTCGATTATACATCCATCGTCGTAATACTTATTTCCTTGTAGATTATCATTGTTTTCAAACATATTTTCGCCATAATTATAATTAGCATTATCATGACTAGGTTGATCATCAACAACAACACCCGTACTACTTCCAGCACCTAAACTGTACCATTCCTCTATTATATACATGTCTTTTCACCATATCGATATTCATATATTTTTTGTTCCCACACTTTATACACGGACAAAAAATGTTACTTTTATTCAGAGTAAATGGGTTATTAGCCGCCTGATTTATGAATGCTCACAACCCATCTTGAAACTCCTTTGTCACTTTTCCGGTCTCCATATCTCTTCGATTATCCATCATTGTAATACAAACATTTCGTTTTCCAACGTCATTGATTTTTTATATTAAAAAAATTCAAGATTTTTTTTCCGAATTTTATTTCTCTACGCTACTTTCTCTCTCTTAATGCTAGTGATTTGGTGTGAAGAGACAATCTTATGGAAGACTATTTATAGGGAAAAATGAAAGTTTTCTATGGAATGGCGATGTTACTTTTGTACATCGCAAAACCATCGTAATGATGTTGCAATTTTGCAATGGAAGAAACTTATCGCAAAAGCATCGCATATTTGCTACGCAGTTGCGAGGTTCTGTGTTACGTAGCAACACTGTTGCAAATACAACACAAATGTGTCGTAGAATTGTGACGTTTTTATTTTGTCGCAATTTTGGGACACTTTTACGATGCGCGGAAATTCATCGCAAGGCTATCGCAACTCATAAACAATTTTGTAACTTCCATATGGCATCGCAAAAATGCCATCTCAAATGACATATTTTCTTGTAGTGATGAATTTAATGTTGATGAATTAGTATTGCTGGAGAATCTATCCTAACAACAAACTTTTTTGCTTATCGGAGATGACTAAACCGGATTAAAAAACCTTCAATTATTATCACATCTTCATCCGGTTGTTAGAGAATCCGACAGACACGAATAAAAGAAGATCGATAAAAAAAAACTATGATCGATTGTCTCACTAATTTAAGCTCTAAACTTAATGAAGAGCGACATAAAGACAAAATTTTGAGTCTACGGAAAAAGCTACTAACATAGGCACTGTCCACACAATGACCCATTTTGAGATTACTAAGGAAATATGTGGCAACTACAACAAAACGAATCATTGGAGAGATCACATTAAGCGCATAAGACCTAGCTATGATAAGATTTTTAAAATACAAATACCGACGAGTCAAAACACTCAGATAGTAACAGACCTAAACGTCGGAGAAAACCAGACTTAAGCAAACAGAACTATGTAGTTTATTGCGAAGAAGTATAATAACTCGTACTATGCGTGATATTTTTTTTGTTAGTATTATATAATGAAAGAAAGAAATACGACAATTTCTTACTAACTACCATTATATAATTATTCTTACATGAGCAACCCGGCCCAGAGCATAAGCTATCTAGGCAAAAGGTTAGGGCCAAAAAAAATTCAAAATTCTTATTAAGGTTTAGAGTCCAAATTCTTTTCCAAATTTTTTATTTGTTAGTATTACCTAATGCCTTTGTCATTGTTGTAACGACCCGGTCATTGATAATTCTAAGGCCTAGTATCAGGAGAAAAGACTTTGGTTGAAGAAAAAGAAATAGTCCATTAGAGAAATCTGTTACAGAGAAAGAGTGGAGAAAATGATATCTCACTCAGTGAACTACAAAGAAGATGATTCATCTTTTAATAAAGAGAATCTGAAAGCTAATGGTTTAATGATATTCTAGTTAATGAAACCGAGATATCTAATTGAAAAGACTAAACCAGCTATTAAACTTACTACAACTCTAATACCTAGCTTATTGATTTCGTTGGTTCATCAGATTTTTTGAGTTCACAACCGTATGGAAGATAACAACCATATGGAAGCTGAGCAAGCCAACCGAACCAAAGAAGCCTGCAAAAACACTGCAAAATCACGCAAGAGGCAGAGAACACGACTATTCGCTATCTGAGCTTAAGGTTTGCTTGTAACATTTGAGTGTCTGTAGTTTTTTACAAAAACATTGCAGAATGTATTTTTCGTCCTTTTTCTCTATGTTAATGATTTCATATTATTTTATTGTGCTTTCTGTAAATATAATTTTGGTTAATCCAATTCAACAAAAACACTATGAGCATCAAAAATTTTAGACCAAGCAAAAAGAAAATTCTTGAACCGGTACAACAAGTCTAAGGATCAACGGATCATGAGAACCGACAAATCCCATATTAGAGATCTTTACTGTGCTTTTTTGCATGGTCCCAGTATTGATCATATAAGGGAAGAGTGTGGAGCAAGCAATCCAAGAAGAAGATTGGGGCGCATGCTAGAAGAAGCTCGGAGAAGAATCAGGAAGCGGGCGACCAAACGGGCGTAGAAGGACCGATCATGGACCGAGAAAAATTCTCATATGCAGTACGCAAGATGGGCCAACCATGGACCGAGAGATGTCTCGGCCTCAATACACGAGATGGGCCAAGCGGTACATGAGTTGGGTCGAGCTGAAGGAAGGATACACACGGCCCACAATCTGTTCGAAGGAAGGACGCAGCCGGCCCCCACGTTCCGTACGAAGGATGCGAACTTCCCGAGGGACCTCGAACTCGGTTCTCTCGGGATATGGAATGTGAAAGCGACTTTTAAGAGGACGTGGGGACCAAGGACAGCTCCCTGAACTAGTGTGGACCCAGCCTTCCCTAATGGAGTCGTTGAAGACTCTGCGGGCCCACCAGGTCACCTGCGGCTCGAGAAACCTACCCGCGGGACCACAAGCAGCCGGGACCACCTCTCTAACGGTCTCCTCCAAGCCAATGACTATCTTGGATATTTTTGAGGGCTCTCTTCGAATCTTTGCCTTATATATATGTATACATTGTATTGGAACAATCTATGGAGTTTTGATTCAAGAAAAATGTTTCTACTTCATTCTTTTTAATTCTCTTCTTTACATTGAGTTTTAAGGCCAATCTTAGGGCTTCTTAATCTTATATTCTTACATGGTATCAGAACAACAAAGATCCTAATCTCATTCTATTTCTAGTTCTTAAAGCTTTTATTCTCTCATTAATCTCTAAAATCTTAAAATTCTCTCAAAATCTTCCAAATTGATAAAATCGCCATGGAATCCAACAAAAGGGTATGTATACCAGTAATTCTTAAGGGGCCTAACTACATGCTATGGTCAAGGACTGCAAGGATGATCTTGTGCAGCCGTGGGTTATGGAGTCATGTAGAGCCACCACAAGAAAAGGTCTCAAATGTCGCCGATAAAGGAAAAGGGAAGGAAGGTTCCTCCGACATGGTAATTATCGACCAAGACAAATGGTTCCAAGAAGACCAAACGGTAATGGCTATCATAACCGCCTCTCTTGATCCACACCTTCTTGAATCTTATATTTTATTGAAACCGCCAAAGAACTATGGGATACTCTCAAGAGGGTATATGCAAATGTCTCCAATCTCACTAGAGTATTTGAAGTTAAAAGAGCTCTAAACACTCTAAGTCAAGAAGATATGGAGTTTGAAGATTACTTTGGAAAGCTAAGAGTTCTTTGGGCGGAGCTTGAAATGTTAAGGCCAAGCACAATGGATCCCCTTGTGCAAAATGAAAGAAATGAGCAAGATAAGGTCTTTGGGTTAGTTAGAGGTTTACACCCTTGCTACAATGACCTTGTCAAATCCATATTAAGGGAAAAGAAGCTTCTAACGGTGGATGAGGTTTGTGCTCAAGTACAAAGGGAGCAAGGAAATATTGAGCTCATTAATAGTAAGAAGAATTTCATCACCGCTCACAAGGTGACATACAAAAATGAAGATAAGAGAAGTATGATCTGTGAGCATTGCAAGAAGAAGAGACATACAAAGGAGAAATGTTGGATCCTTAACCCTCGTCTCAAATCTAACAACTGGAAGGAACAAAGAGCAAACATAGCACAAGAAAACGTTGTGGGAGAAGAACCAGCGGAGACATCTAAAACCGGAGGAGGAGCAATGGTGATGAGTGCAAAATCTCACGGTGCAATTGTGAGAAGGTCGGATCTTGATGAAATAATTCAAGCCATTGCCAACTTGAAGGATTCCGGTATCTCTAGTCTCTCTAAAACTCCAACTAACTCCTTAATTATTGATTCCGGTGTTTCTCACCACATGATAAGTAATCCTAGGTTGATAAATAACATAAAACCAACCATAGGAAATTTTATTGTGGCTAGTAGTGAAAAAGTCTCAATCAATGAAATAGGAGAGTTGGAAGTATTTAATAGGAAAACAAAAGCGTTTTATATGCCAAAATTTACCTCTAATCTTCTTTTGGTTAAGAAAACCACATCCGATTTAAATTGATATGCTATATTTGGTCATAACCATGTACAATTTCAGGATATTGAGATTGGAAAAATACTTGGAGGAGGAATGACCAAAGATGGGTTATATGTCCTAGAAGAAAAATCGGTTCCAAAGGCTTTACACTATGTTTCCGTTAGCAATTTAGACTCTAATGTTGGTTCTTGTTATAATTTGGTTTGGCATGCTAGATTGGGTCATCCCCATTTTAGAGCCTTAAGTTTAATTTTGCCTAAAAACTCTTTTGATCATAGTTCTTGTGAGGCTTGTATTTTAGGAAAACATTGCAAATCTATTTACCCGAAATCTAGTACTTTATGCAAATTGTTTTGATTTAATTCACTCGGATATTTGGACATCTCCTTGCTCCTCTAGAGATAACCTAAAATATTTTGTAACTTTCATTGATGAAAAATCAAAATATACTTGGGTTACTTTAATGGCATCTAAGGATCAGGTTTTTGATGCCTTCATCAATTTTCAAAACTATGTGACTAACCAATTTCATTGCAAAATAAAGATACTAAGATCGGATAATGAATAAGAATATACAAGCACCAAATTCAAAGATCACTTGAATAAATGTGGCATAATCCACCAAACAAGTTGCCCACACACTCCACAACAAAATGGTGTGGCGGAAAGGAAAAACCGACATCTTATGGAAACATCAAGGGCCATGATGTACCATATGAAAGTTCCTAAAAGATATTGGGGAGATGTGGTATTAATGGCGTGCTACCTCATTAATCGACTCCCAACCAAAATCTTACAAGATGTGTCACCATATGAGGTACTTAATGACACAAAGCCCTTAATTGAACACTTGAGAGTATTTGGATGTGTGTGTTATGTCTGAATTCCAGGGGAATTATGTAATAAGCTCGATGCCAAGAGTACAAAATGCATGTTCCTTGGATACTCAACCACAGAAAAGGGCTACAAGTGTTTCGATCCAATTAATCACTGCCTCTATGTCTCTCGGGATGTAAAGTTTGTAGAAGACAAAGGATACTTTGCTACACCAAATTGGGAAGAACTCAAAGACCTCACCAATACCACTCAAGATAGGAATGAGAGTCTACGCCTACTTCTTCAACAAATTGGTAGCATTGAATCCAATCCTACAAACACAGATGAAGATAGACCCCTTTATCATCCACATATCTCCGACACCGAAGAAATTGAGGATCCTACGTCTGTTGGAAGCGAGCAACCTACGGCCGAATCTCCTCTTCCTTCTCCGGAGGTACAAACATCTCAATCTCCTAGTCCAAGTATGGAGACTCCTCTAAGGAGAAGTACAAGACCTCGCAAAGATCCCTCCACGAGGATTAAGTCTCGGTTTTGTTACAATGCAAGATCCGAGGCACATCCTATCCAAAATGTATGTTCTCTTGACCTTGTTCCTATTGATCATAGAGTTTTTCTTGAGAAAATTGCACTTGAACAGATCCCGAAGAGCATTGACGAAGCTAAAACACGGAAAGAATGGAAAAGTGCAATTATGGATGAATGCAATGCGATGGAAATGAATCATACTTGTGATACGGCGACATTGCCACCGGGAAAACGGGCTGTCACCTCCCGATGGATATTTACTATAAAGTATAAGAGTGATGGGAGTACTGAACGCTACAAATGTCGCCTAGTGGCAAGAGGTTTCACACAAACCTATGGGCAAGACTATACCGACACATTTGCACCCAGTGCAAAACTTCATACGGTAAGAGTGGTCCTTTCTTTGGCTACAAATTAAGACTGGGAGCTGTGGCAAATGGATGTCAGGAATGCATTCTTGCAAGGCGAACTTGAGGATGAAGTATACATGCACCCACCTCCCGGACTAGAAGGCATGGTAAAACCCGGGGAAGTATTACGTCTTCGAAAAGCTATCTATGGACTTAAGCAATCTCCTCGGGCTTGGTACCATAAGCTAAGTTTTACATTCCGAGATCGTGGCTTTCACAAATCCGAATCGGATCATACACTCTTTGTCTCCAATGGCCCAAATGGCATAATCGTGGTTCTCATCTACGTGGATGACTTGATCATTACCGGCAATGACAAGGACGGTATTTCTTCCACTAAGACTTATCTTAAGAGTGTATTTGATATTAAAGACCTTGGGGAACTAAAATACTTTCTAGGGATCGAAGTATGTCGCTCTTCGGAGGGTCTATTTCTTTCTCAAAGGAAATACACTCGATTTACTTGGTGAAATAGGAGATTTAGGTTCTAAGGTTGCTTCTACACCACTTGAAGACGGCTACAAGGTCAGTAGAAAGGGGGAGAAAAATGATGAACCATACAAGGATGCACCTCAATATCGAAGACTTGTGGGAAAACTCATCTACTTGACAATCACAAGACCAGATATATGCTATGCGGTGAACCAAGTAAGCCAACATATGCAAAACCCTATTGTACATCATTGGAGCATTATGGAAAGGATTCTCCGGTACTTAAGAGGAATTCAAAATCATGGCATTTGGATGGGAAAGAACCACAATACCGAAATTGTGGGATATTGTGATGCGGATTGGGCCAGTGATCGGAATGATCGAAAGTCTACTACCGGGTATTTCACATTCATGGGGGGAAATTTGGTGACATGGAAAACTAAGAAACAAAAGGTGGTGCCGTGCTCTAGTGCCGAGGCAGAATACCGGGCTATGAGAAAACTTACAAGTGAGCTCACATGGCTAAAGGCACTCCTTAAGGATCTTGGCATTAACTCATCAAAACCAATCACAATTCATTGTGACAACCAAGCGGCAATCCACATCCAATTTCGTGTTTCATGAGAGGACCAAACACATCGAGATTGATTGTCACAAATTTTGGGAGAAAATCGAAGAAGGAATTACTCTCCCATGCTACACCAAAAGTGAAGATCAATTAGCGGATATTTTTACAAAAGCCGCAAGTCTAAGAGTTTGTGATCACATTTATCCCAAACTCGGACTTGTGGATCTTCCAAAAGAATGATCAAAGGTCCCCTCTTTCATAAATCTCACACTTTTTTCCCTTAGAGTTTTATCCCAAGAGGTTTTCTCTCTAAGGTTTTTAATGAGGTGGAGTCTATGAGACATCCAAGCTTAACCTTCATGACATTATGGTTAAGGTTGAGGGGGAGTATTGATCATATAAGGGAAGAGTGTGGAGCAAGCAATCCAAGAAGAAGATTAGGGCACACGCTAGAATAAGCTTGGAGAAGCATCGGGAAGCGGGCAACCAAACAGGCGTAGAAGGGCCGATCATGGACCGAGAAAAATCTCGGCTGCGGTACGTAAGATGGGCCAACCATGGACCGAGAGATGTCTCGGCACAGTACATGAGACGGGCCGAGTGGTACATGAGTTGGGTCGAGCTGAAGGAAGGATGCACACGGCCCACAATCCATATGAAGGAAGGACACAGCCGACCCCACATTCCATACGAAGGATGCGAACTTCCTGAGGGACCTCGAACTCGGGTCTCTCAGGATATGGGATGTGAAAGCGAATTCTAAGAGGACGTGGGGACCAAGGACTGCTCCCTGAACTAGTGTGGACCCAGCCTTACCTAATGGAGCCGTTGAAGACTCCGCGGTCCCACCAGGTCACCTGCGGCTCGAGAAACCTACCCGCGAGACCACAAGCAGTCGGGACCACCTCTCCTAACGGTCTCCTCCAACCCAACGGCTATCTTGGATATTTTTGAGGGTTCTCTTCAACTCTTTGCCATATATATGTATACATTGTATTGGAACAATCTATGGAGTTTTGATTCAAGAAAAATGTTTCTACTTCATTCTTTTTCATTCTCTTCTTTACATTGAGTCTTATGGCCAATCTTAGGGCTTTTTAATCTTATATTCTTACACCCAGAACATATTAAGCAGTTGAGCTGAAGAATAAGCTTATTGGAAAGAAATATTCTTTCGTAATTGTTAGACAGAGTGATCAATGATTTTCAGATGCTTTAAGGTTCCTCTCTATATGCTTGTTTTCAATCAGGATCGTTATTTTCCTTGAACGTAACTAAGGGTCTGAGTTGCATTTGTTGTGACATTATTTGCTTAACTGATGAATAAAAACTGAGCAAGAAAAAATCTCTTTCTAAAAACCAATTTCAAAAAGAAAAAGTCTCTTTCAACTTCTTCTTTTGTGTGTGTTTCATAGGTTTTATCAATGAGAGCTTACACGAGGATTGAGTCATTCTCTCGATCTAGATGGTCTTCCTTAAGTTGGGGACCAAAGCGGATCAAGCAAGTAAGAAAGGCATAAGAAACAAAGACTCAGAGACGGCTATAAAATGAGAAAGGCCACTGCACGGAAGAAAATGAAACGCAGAACCAAAGCACAAGCTGTCCAAGAAATTGGTAGATGAGCTTTATGTTCAGGCATCGAGGCATTGGCTCTAAGACCGGGACTTGCGTATACAAACTCGTAAAGTTACGGCCGCTTTAATCTTAAGTATACATTAAGTGTAATTATATTGTAAACTTTGTAAAATTGAATCGATAAGAGTTAATTCATAACTTAAATTAAAATATTGCTACACATGACTACAATATATACAATAATCAAAATCATTAGTATTGCTATGGTATACCGTAATCAAAATCATTAGTCAGAGAAGAATTCAGCAATTATATTTTCAATTAGTAAATCAAAATTCTTAAGTTATAAAATATTTAAAAATGCTATAATTCCATGAAGGATAATAATCCAAAGTAATAACAGAAATCTTTCTTCGCACTTTGGTACGATTTCTTAATAGAAAGAAAAAAAGGAATAAAAGATAATATTAGAGTTTAACAAGAAAAGGAGAAGACCCAAAAAACATGACCACAAAGACAAAAACATAAAAATGCAAATACGACGTGACGTAATGTAGATCCCCATTGATTCCTATCGTTTTGCATGAAGTATCCACGTGAAGTGCACGTAGACGACACAACTCCTTCATAAAAGCCCTTTCTCTTCCAATATCTAACCATCAAACCAAAACGATCCCATCACAAAATGGGTGATCAATCTCAGACTTCGAGATTTAACATTATCCCCACAATGCTTTCATTTCTCATCCCATTGATGGAGATTATTAAGATCATTATTGCTTCTATAGCCTCCGTAATCTTCATGGGCTTTGCAGTTGTAACACTCGCTGGTTCAGCCGTGGCATTAGTCGTAAGCGCACCACTTTTCATCGTATTTAGTCCCATTCTCGTACCAGCCACTTTAGCCACTGTGGTCTTAGCCACCGGCTTAACGGCTGGTGGCAGTTTCGGAGCCACAGCCCTTAGCCTCATTATATGGCTCATTAAGTAAGTTTCAAACATTGAAATCACTCTATCTATATGCTATTTTATTATTCATATTCCCATTAATTAGCCTTTGGCCTAGCGATACTTTAGGATTTCATATGGCGGATTTTGATTTTATAAACGTGGGTTCGATTAAGCTCTACATATATCCTTATTCTTTGGTTTGAAAATTGAGTGGTAGCTTTATTTATTTATTGTTTTTATCCAAACTTAAGCTCAGTTTTCTTTCTCTCATTTATCTAATATTGGTTTTCCATGCCACGCCTCATATTTTGTAAAATTAAATCTTATAATTGTTACTACTTTTTAATAAATTAAAATTTTTATTTTCTATTTTGAAGGAACTATTAGATTTATGTATTGTGCATAATTTTTTTAAAAAAAACTAGTCACTAACATAGATAAGTGAGTTTGTGTGTGGGTGCGATATAGGCTTAGGATGGGAGTAAAACCGAAGGACAATCCATCTCCGGCAGGTGTTCCGACGAATTCGCCGAGTGCAAGAGGAGGAAGTCCACCAGCTTCACCAGCTCCAACAACCGCGGCACCTCCTCCAGCTAACTTTTTAAACATAATGTTATCTGCGTTTAAGTTTACGGGATTTGGACGTAAAGGTGATGATGACGACTTGGAGTTATCCAGCGAAGGAGCATGTATGCCCAGAGAAGAAGGAGGTATTATCACGAAGGTAAAAAACATTATCAAAAAAATGATTCCCGGAGGTGAAAAAAGTAAGCCCAGAGGTGGAGAAAGTAAGCCTCGGGGTGGAGATATGCCCAAAGAAGGAGGTATTATCACGAAAATAAAAAATATAATCAAAAAGATAATACCCGGAGGTGAAGAAAGCAAAACCAAAGGAGGAGGAAGTAAGCCTAGAGGTGGAGGATATAAGGCCAAAGATGATGGAGGTATTATCACGAAAATTAAAAATAAAATAAAAAAACTAAAAGGCAAATCTTCCGAGGATGAAGGTAGGGGCGGAGGTAAAGGAAGTAAAGGTAGAGGTCAAGAAGGTAATCCCAGAGGAGGAAATACATCCGGAGGTGAGGGAAGTTCTTCTGGAGGTGAAGGAGGTTCGTCTGGGAGTGAAAGAAGTATGTCCGGAGGTAGAGTAGGTATGTCCGGAAGTGAAGGAAGTGGTTTCGAAGATGTAGGAGATCAAAAACAACATAAACATGGAGGTAAAGGTAATCCCGGAGGTGGAGGAAGTAAGCCTGGAGGTGGAGAAAGTATTATCACGAAAATTAAAAGTAAAATCGTAAAGATAGAAGGTAAGTCTTCTGGGGATGAAGGTCGGGCCAGAGGTAAAGGAAGTAAACCCAGAGCAGGAAGTACATCTGGAAGTTTATCTGGAAGTGAAGGAAGTATATCAGTAGGTAGAGGAGGTACGTCCGGAAGTGAAGGAAGTGAGTCTGAAGGTGGAGGAGGTAAAGACAGACCTAAACATAGAGTTAAAGGTAAGCCCGAAGGTGGAGGAGGTAAAGACAGACCTAAACATAGAGTTAAAGGTAAGCCCGAAGGTGGAGGAGGTATTATTACAAAGATAAAGAATAAAATCGAAAAGATAAAAGGTAAGTCGTCTGGAGATGAAAGTATGTTCAAAGGTAAAGAACGTAATTCTGGAGGTAAGGGGCGTAAATCTGAAGTTATAGGAGATAAATCTAAAGGTCAAGTAGGTAAATCCAGAGGAAGAAGTACGTCTGGAAGTGAAGGAAGTATATCGGGAAGTGGAGGAGGTATGTCTAGAAGAGAAGGAAGTGTGTCGGGAAATGGAGGAACTATGTCCGGAAGCGAAGGAAGTATGTCCGGAAGGGGAAGTAGTATGTCTGGAAGTGAAGGAAGTATGTCAGGAGGTGGAGGTAAAATGCAAGGTAATGCTATGTCCGGAAGTAAAGGAAGTTCGGGACACATGTCCGGAAGTGAAAGAAGTTCTGGAGGCATGTCTGGAAGTGAAGGAAGTTTGGGAAGCATGTCTAGAAGTGAAGGAAGTTCGGGAGGTATGTCCGGAAGTGAAAGAAGTATATCGGCAACTAAGAAAAAACATTCAAAAGATGGATTAGCTAAAATCGTAACCACAGAACGAATTAAACGTTATGGTTCAGGAAAAAATGGTGGAGGGATGTAAACGGGAAGGTAGAGGTGGAGATGGAGGTGGAGGTCGCTCTATGGAGAGGAAGTAAAGGACGCTGATTGAGGTGGTCCAACATTGAACGGATCATTGTGCATTAGTTCAAAGATTTTAAGACTCGGAAACTTAAAAAGAAAAAAAAAAACCTTCACTGAACCGATTCATGTTCATATTTAATGTTGAATCTGATTATAATTATAAAAAAAAAAAAAGAAGAAGAAGACAATACTACGATATGATACAATGTTTAATTGTTAAATAATTAATAATTAATGTGGTAACACTTAATTCTCCTTCGAGCCAATATAATGATTGTTTTTTTTATTTTTATTTTTTGTCAAACATTATAGTTCAAGCAATAATTTCTTAACACACTCAAATATTATCAGCTTTCTCTCGTCTTCAACAATTTGTATTATCTCATTTTATCACACTTGGCCAACAGGGCAGCATCACAAAGAATCGTTGAGCTCGTTTTACAAATACTCTTTAATTTACGAGATTTGAAAACACCTAACAAATGCTATTAATTTCATTGACCTCAAATCGAGATCTACTGCAAGCATCCTCCGTAACATCAAACAAACTTGCATCCATCAAACTTAGGGCACTGTTCCAACAACAATTAAACATGAACTCTTAGTATCTTTTTTTAGTAAATAAACATCAATTGCAACATGACAATTAATGTTATTTATCAAAAGAATATAATCTATGGTCGAGCTTTAATAAGCAAAAAGAAATTGCCCAAAAAACATGACACCCAAAAAAAAAAGGAATATCACTTAAAATGTCCTTTTTATGTTTTTAATTACTTGTAGTGTTTCTTTTTTCATCTCACGGAAAATGCATTTTTATGTTTCAGTTACACGAAATGTCTTATTTTGTAGCATTGAATTGCAGTATCATTGTCCATGATGAACCGTATAAATTTCCATCATAGATAACATTGTAGATTATGTCTAAGGTAGACCATATAGATATTCACCGTAGACACAAATGTAATTCTACCGTAAAATTACTATATATGTATGTGGTAAATAATATTATTTTCTACCGTAGATAATACTTTACAAAAAATACTACATTTTCTCAAAAAGAAGCATATCATATAAAAATTCTGAAAAAGGTATTTTGTGAAATTTAAAACATAAAGACACATTCTTTAGTTTTCTCAAAGAAAAAGCCACATGTGACGTGACGTATATATCTTAAATTTCTTTCCTCTTATTTTGCATGTAGTCTACTCGTAACACACCATCTTACAACAAAGTATGGGACTTAAGGACTCCTTCAAAACAAACTCTTTCATTTTATTCTAATAAGGAAAAACATTTCAAATCAAATTTTCTAGTCTCTGAAATATAACATTTAATCCAATATGTTTTCTTTTCTTAGCCTATTGTTAGATGTTATTCAGGTGGTTATAGCTGCCGAGGCCTCTATAGTATGCTTCATATTGGCTGGTCTAACACTCGGTGGTTCTGCCGTGGGATTAACCGTAACCACGCCGCTTTTCATCATTTTCAGTCCTATTCTCGTACCAGCAACAATAGCCACTGCTATCTTAACCACAGGGTTTACGGCTGGTGGCACTCTCGGCGCATTAGCCATTGCTCTTATTAGGTGACTCATTAAGTATAATTACCCATACTGTGTCATGATCACTCGAGAATCATCTGAGAACGATCAATCAATTTAATAACAAAAACATGTATACATTCTTGTGAGTATGTGATGTAGGAATAAGATGGGAGGAAAGGGCAAGAATAGAAAAGGAAGTTCGTCAGCTCCGTCATCCCAAAATTTGTTAGAAATGCCAATTACCGGTGGGTATGGTGGATCTTTTGGAGGAAAACCATTTTCAGGAACATTTGGAAATAATCTAGTAGGTGCAACTGCACCACCTGCTGCTGCACCTGCACCTGCTGGAGGTATCCCAGGACATGAATTCGGTAAAATTTTGGTGATACTCAAAAAATTATTTCCTGAATTTTTTGGACCAAAACCTGCAAATGGAGCTGCACCTTCATCCGCCAAAGGAGTTGTACCTCCACCCGCAGATGGAGGTGCACCTCCACCGATAGATAGAGCTGCACCTACGTCTACA
This sequence comes from Lepidium sativum, assembly GCA_023374145.1. Taxonomy (NCBI): domain Eukaryota; kingdom Viridiplantae; phylum Streptophyta; class Magnoliopsida; order Brassicales; family Brassicaceae; genus Lepidium; species Lepidium sativum. The sequence goes on along the minus strand of JAKUCM010000117.1, from coordinate 14,110 downwards.
CCTACACCAGCTCCAGCAGCGGGTAAAAAACCGGCTCCAGCTAAAAATCCAAAAGGTAAAAAACCAGCTCCAGCTAAAAATCCAGCTCCAGCTAAAAAACCAGCTCCGACTAAAAAACTAACTCCTGCAAAAAAGTTATATTAATAAGTCTGTATTAAATTGTAGTAGATATGTATTGTGTATTAAACATTCTATGATTAAGAAACTACAAGAAGAAGAAAAAGGCTTTCAGAAATAATTTGTGTGTATATGGAATGTTGAATCCGCTTATAGGAATAATTGGGCTTTAATACAATGATATGTAAACTGAAAAAGGTATAAATACAGTAACACTTAATCGCATTCCGTTTTTTTCTCTATATGTTATATGCAGCTACAGCTCAGAGTAAACTATTACTGTATCATTTATTGCATTTGTATTTATATGTTTATATTGTCAACCAAATTGCTCTTTTGGGTCAATAATTGGCAACCCCTAACTTTTTTATAACACTTACTTCAATTATATTTAAAAGTAATTATGTACGATATATCTTTTCTGAGAATTAATTATATAAAATATTTTCTACTATATTTTCTTGTGCAAAATGCCATTTTTTACTATTCTGGCTGTATTAAATAACATATACACCCCTGATCGATATTAAATTTTTATTTTCTATTTTATGTATCTTTCTTGTTGTACGATTGAGGTTACACACTTCTCCATACATTTGTCTGCTCTGTAATATTTTTGTCTATATTTAATTTTGAAAGAATTGCTTAAATAGAGCAAAAAGTGTAATTATTAGAATAGTTTTTGTCCAAAAAAAAAAAAAAGCGTCAAGGGTGTAATTACGATTACACCCTTGAAATAAAAAACTGATATGTCTTCTTCTATTTTCTTCTTCTCTGGTTAGTTTCACAAAAGAAAAAAAAAAAAACCTATAGTGTAAACGTCGTCGTTAACTTCTCTTGATTTTGTTCCTTCCTCGTCTTACTCAACGTGTTCTTCGCTGTATTTTATACTCGTTGTCTTCTTCTTCATCTTGTTCTTCGTACTCGTCGTCTTCATTGTCGGTAAGTTTCTTCTTTTCTTTATCCTCTTCTCCTCTTCTGCTTTTTCTTCTTTTTCGTGAGGGCATTTGGGTTTAGGGTTGACGTAGACATTGAGTTTCTCGATTTTGCGAGATTTGGATTTCCCAATTTTGCGACATTTGGGTTTTTGTTTTTCACTAACTTATTCCGTGTCTAGTAGATTTATTCCCCAGTCTGAGCCAATGTGATATAAATCATAATTAGTTGTGAGGGTAAGGGTGAAGAAGCGATATGATACGTGTAGTACAACTAGTATGACGTTTGGTGGAGTTAGATCGTAAGGGGGTATAACTGGATTATAGTGTGGTAGAGTTAGCTTGTAGTGTAGTAGAGTTAGTCTGACGTGTGGTAGAGTTAAATTATAGTGAGGTAGAGTTGGTTTGTAGTGTAATAGAGTTAGGTTGTAGTGTGTGGTATAGTTGGATTCCGTGTAGTAGAATTAGGCTGTCGTTTAGTAGAGTTAGATTATCGTGTGGTAGAGTTAACTTGTAGTGTAGTAGAGTTAGTCTGACGTGTGGTAGAGTTAGATTATCGTGTGGTAGAGTTGGTTTGTAGTATAATAGAGTTAGGTTGTAGTGTGCGATATAGTTGGATTCCCTAGTAGAGTTAGGCTGTCGTTTAGTAGAGTTAGATTATCGTGTGGTAGAGTTAACTTGTAGCGTGATAGTGTTGGGTTGTTGTGTGGTAGAGTTAGGTTGTAGTGTGGTAGAGTTAGTTTGACGTTTGTAGAGTTAGATTATAAGAATGTAAAGTTGCCTTGTAGTGTGGTAGAGTTGGGTTTTATAATGCTTATCGTTTGTTTTCTTTCATCTTTAGATATGGCAGACAATAAGTACCCGAAGAAGTTTTTCACACACGGTGTACAGGTGATGAAGAATCGAAGCATCAACCATTTCTGCAATCTAAAAAACATCAGTAATATGATCAAGGGTATTGGTGATGATGCATACGTAGATATAAAGGAGAACACTTGCGTAGGCGTTTTTCTGAACCTAGCAGATTCCGACTAGAACTTTACAGGGAGGCATATACAGTACATGTTGATGAATCAACTAGTGACTAAGAAGATGTATGAGATTTGGGTGTTGTTTGGGTCTCGGCCTACGAGGTTTTCTCTGCACGAGTTTGCTGAAATAACGCAGCTTAATTGTGGCAAGTTCGAGAAGGCTTCTAATGTGGCAGATGAAGCGCACAGAGAATTTTTGGAAGATATTGGCTTAGGGGTTGGTGAAGGCCCAAAATGGGTAGAGTTGAAAGCAATCTTGGGGAGATGTAGAGGGTGGTCTTTCGAGAAGAGGAAGATGGTGGGCTTGCTAGTGGTTTTGAATGTAGGAGTTTTTGGTTGCTACACAAATAGTAGGCTCCCTTTTAGTGTTGCGAAGTTGGTTGCAGATTTTGAGATGTTCGAGAGGCATCCATGGGGAAGAGTGGCGTTTCCAGAACTGATAAAATCGATCAAAATGGCAGGATGCAAAAAGGCCAATAATTACACAGTACATGGGTTTGTGCACGCACTTCTGATATGGGCATTTGAGTCCATCGCCATAGTCGCAGAAATATTTGGGGAGCAAAGAGAAGGTGACATCCTCATTCTATGATGGAGACCCATAAAAAAACAAACCATTGACCCTGAGGACTTGGTGAAGTTGGAGCTAGCAAATAATGGAAAGGTAAATTCCTTTTATAGTAGAGCCGGTTAAGGTGATTGATAGAGTTCATATATGTATAGTAGAGTTCATTTACTCCACTATACATACATGGTAGAGTTCAATTTCAAGTAAGGTGGAGTTGATTTCAAGTATAGAAGAGTTCAATTTTATAAGTACAGTGGAGTTGATTTCAAGTATAGTAGAGTTCATTTACGTTTAGTAGAGTTATCCATGTGTAGTAGAGTTCATTTACGTTTAGTAGAGTTATTTGTAGTGTGGTAGAGTTCATTCGTGTTTAATAATAAATTGCATCTTCTCGTCTACCAGGTACATCTTAAGCAGCTGACTACACAGCCTCTGGAGATAATGCCTCTATGGCCAAACGATATTACAGACCACAAAGTGGACACCATGCTTGAAGACATACTTGCCTCCAGGCTAGATGAATCCGCTTGGGACATAAGTAATAAGAGGAAGGTAGATGCTTATGTCGAGGAGAGGATGAGCAAGCGTAGTGCTAGTTCAAAAGTGCAGGTGGAGAAAGGGAAGAGAAAAAACACAAGAAAATAGAGAAAAAACACAATAAAGAAGCAAAAAAACACAAGAAAGAAGAGAAGAAGAAAATTCAGATTAGGATGGATGACTCCACCACCATGCAGGATGTGGGGAGAGTCGTTAAAAAGAAAAAGCGGAAGGCAGAGGAGTCTAGTGCGTTGCTTGACACTCTTAGAGGTCTGACCAGAGCCTTCGAAGGGATGAGACACGATCAGAACGTGTTTGCTGAACGTATATATCATCTTGAGGAGAGTAGGCTGGATACCAAGGCAGAGACCACAATGCTTACTGAGCGCGTGAATATACTGGAGCGTAACACCTCAGACAATATAGCCATGATTGAGAGGATTCTTAGGCTGGAGGAGACCAGAGCGCAACCCCCAATTTATAGCTTGGCAGATGAGGGTGGAGGTCAGACAAGTGCACGACATCGAACTCCTGAAGATGTGAATCACGAAGAAGACGTAGAAGGGAGCCTACATCCTGAAAATGTGAATCGCGAAGTTGACGTAGAAGGCGATACAAACCGTACTCTTAACTCCCCTAATAAGAAGGAACTTAAATCGGTATGTAAGTCTCTATTTTGAATGAGACTTACTCTGATTGATTTATCTTATGTACCAATAAAAAACAAACATTACATACATCTTTCTACGAACATACACATAAAACGAACATTTATATGGTTTGGTCGAGTTATGTTTAACTCTACAAAACAATTATTGTGTTCAAAACATCTCTTCCAAACCAGTAAAATGAACTCTACCACTATTAGCAACTCTACCATATGTGAATCTAACATATTCAGTTGTTCTTCGCAGACACCTCCTTGGGAACAGCCTACCCTTGTGGACTCAGAGTCGGAGAAAACACCAAGTGCAGGTTCAGGTATTGTGCGTAATACAATTAAACCAACAAATGTGGATGCTCACCTCGATGACACCCAACTGTCCCCCGCCAGCACTAAACATACCATCCCACCTGACCAGGTAATCCCGTTATAAATAAATCTTATCGCTAGAGTTGATAGTTCTGTTAAATAGAGTAGCCATTTTTCTTAATTTTTGTAGAATAAATGGGTTATCCAGACTCAGGAGATATCCGACCCTTTGAGCCCGTTATCAAGAATTGTTAGGAATCCAGAAGAACCGTCAAAAGAAGAACTACCTTACAATGTGGAAAAAATTAAGCCACGAATGTCACAGCTTGGCGTTATAAACGTGGTGGATACTCCTGAAAAGGGTAACAAACACAGGAGGAGTTGCTCTATATGGAAGACGTGTTACCGAAAGAGAATCGGGCATGAGTACTCGTTAAGAATCAGGTACTGTTCATATTCAACTAGAGTAGAGTTCATTAACCGGTTTGTAGAGTTAAGTTTTAGATTGATAGAGTTGGATAGTAGTGTGGTAGAGTTAGATAGTAGTATGCTAGAGTTGGTTTATTGTGTGGTAGAGTTAGTTTTAGTTTGGTCGAGTTGGATTCCGTTTAGTAGAGGTAGTCTGACGTGTGGTAGAGTTGGGTTGCAGTGTGGTAGAGTTGGCTGGTGCAATCGGTAGAGTTAGTTTTAGTTTGGTTGAGTTGGATCACGTTTAGTAGAGTTAGTCCTCCATTTCGTAGAGTTTGATTGTAGTTTGGTCGAGTTGGATCACGTTTAGTAGAGTTAGTCCTCCGTTTGGTAGAGTTGGATTGCATTTGGTATAGTTGAATTGTAGTGTGGTAGAGTTGAATTGTAGTTTGGTAGAGTTGGTCTGGGGTTTGGTAGAGTAAGGTTGTAGTGTGGTAAAGTTGAATTGTAGTTTGGTAGAGTTGGTCTGGGGTTTGGTAGAGTTAGGTTGTAGTGTGGTAGAGTACATTTACATTTGTAATAGAGTTCATTTTCATGGTTCTCATTTTTGTAGAGCATATGTCGTGATGATTCCGAAGATGATCAAGGTTTTTTCACCCAACGAGATGCGACCACACATTAGCGCGACTCAATATAAGATTGTGCGTGTAACTAAGGGCGTACCATGTAATAAACGCTCAAGCGATTGTGGCGTGTATGTTATGAAGATGATCGAGTGTCTGGCCATCGGATGCAACTTTGAAGGTCTTTGTGACGAGTACGTCACATTCTCTCGGCTGAAATATGCCATTGATTTCAAAGAAGAACTTCCTATAGAATCGAAAATTTCTTCTAGTGATCAACAATCTGCACTCGAGTGTGATAAGAATCTTCTCATCAGAGCCACCCAAGACCTCCAGCTGGATTGGTAGATTTGTTTAGTCTGTATATAGTCCTAGTCTAGTATATATTTGTATAGTCCTAGAGTAGTATATATTTCTATAGTGTTAGCGTAATATATATATGTGTAGTCGTACATGGATATATTAGTTAGTTAGTTATTGACAACTAATTACTATTATCCTATTCGAAACCATACATGATCTAACTCATAACTAACTCTACCCACATTATGTGCCAATAACAAACAGTGGATGACAGACGTGGACACGATCTACGTATTAACAACATTTAAACAGTTTACAACTTCTACTAGCCGTGGAAGTTAAGTTAATAAACATTAATATTGGACACGATCTCCGAGATTTACTCATAATAACGATTAGACTCTAAAGTGAAGGGAAACTGAAGAGTCAAATCGTTATAAATAACCTTCCAATCGTTAATAACTTCTTCTAAACTATCCATCTTCACCTTTACCAAAACGTTCCATCTTCACCTTTCAATCTTTCAAAAGCTTTCAAAAACCTTTCAAGAACTCCAAACAAAGGTACTATATCTTGATGCTTATATTTGTAATTAATTATGCTTATATTTGTAATTCTTGATGGTTATTTGTTTTCTTTTGGATAGATGGATTTACCAAAAAAAGCAACGTTGTTCGCAAGGCACATATCATGGACTTACCGAACAATGCTTTGACGAACATCATAGCTCGATGTGGAGCGGAAGGACTTGATGATATTTACAGTATCATGCTCGTGTCAAAGGATTTTAAAGAGCTTTGCGATGAGAATGAGGTTCTCAGGAATAAAGATATATGTTATGTTCCATTTTATTCCCCTCTGAGAAGTAGGTCTCTTTTGAACAATTTACTAACTAGGTTATGCAATGTCGGTAATGTGGAAGCTAGATACCGATGTGGTATGACAGAGTTCTTTGTCAATGGGAATCGTGATGGTGGTTTGGAATTGCTGCTAAGAGCATCTAATGGTGACTGTGAAGAGGCCACACTACTTTATGGATTTCATCTAGTCTGTTTAGGAGATGACAGAAGACAGGAAGGTTATGAAGTCCTAAGTACTCCACTGCAGGAAACAGTTGCTGATACATTGGAATACATAAACCACCTCCAGAACAGAATCTTTCGTCACCCAGGATCGCTCAGTTGGCGAGGAGAGCAGCAATTGCTAATTCTCGAAAAAACATATGATCGAGGAGGATGTTCTTGCAGAGGTGAATTTCTGGAGATTCTCCATTTCTTTGAAAGATTCGATGCCGAAGACATTGATCAACCTATGGCCGAAGCTTGTGAAGTATGCACTTGGTACTACGAATTTAGAAAGATCTTTCCCAACCATTAGTTGTTGAACGGTTATTATATATTTATGTAATTTCCCTTTCGTTTTTGCTTTCGTTTTCGTCTTCAATTGCCGTACTCGTTTATACCATACAAGAACTAACTCTACCAAACCAAAGACCATACGTGGTCTAACTCTACCACGGAATAAATAACTCTACCAAGCGGAGTGTTAACTCTACCACATAATACGGTCTAGCTCTACCACGGAATAAATAACTCTACCAAGCGCAATGTTAACTCTACCACATAATATGGTTTAACTCTACCACGGAATAAATAAATCTACCAAGCGCAGTGTTAACTCTACCACATAATACAGTCTAACTCTACCACGGAATAAATAACTCTACCAAACGGAGTGTTAACTCTACCACATAATACGGTCTAGCTCTACCACGGAATAAATAACTCTACCAAGCACAATGTTAAGTCTACCACATAATACGGTCTAACTCTACCACGGAATAAATAACTCTACCAAGCGCATTGTTAAATCTACCACATAATACGGTCCAACTCTACCACGGAATAAATAACTCTACCAAGCGCAGTGTTAACTCTACCACATAATACGGTCTAGCTCTACCACAGAATAAATAACTCTACCAAACGTAGCGTTAACTCTACTAAATAATTTTGAATCTTCTACAAGGGTTAACTCTTCTATTCAAGAATAAATGCTTTGACTACATGTCAGGACATTGTGACCAAGTTTCTTACATTTAGAACAAGCTGAAACTTTTCTTGGACGTTTTCTGAGCTGGGAACACTCGAACCTACTCTTTATCCGCGATTTCTTCGGCCTCCCTGGTTGTTGACGCACGTGTGGTGGATTACACAGCTTACGACTCACATCCAACAAAACGGGAAGTGCATCATCTCTTGGAAAGATACGACCAGAGTATGCGTTGTACAAGAAGGTCGTGTGATAGTATGGATGGGTAAGTTCGATTGTCAGCCTTCTACAAGCCTCAGCAACAGCAATGGCATGGACACAAGGAATTTTTTCGACGTCATACCTCTTTCAGGAACACGTCTTCTTAGTCAAGTTGACTAAATGAGAAGTTTCAGATTGCGTAATAACAGCCTGGTGTTCGTCTATGTCCTGCACGTTGTACTGTCTAGCTTCATCGACCCTTGTCTGTCATTTATAACAAATATAATGTTAACTCTACTAAAGGCAGTGTTAACTCTGCAGCAAAGGGACTAACTTTACTAAAGGTCGAGGTAACTCTACTATGAAGGGACTAACTCTACTAAGGGCAGTGTTAACTCTACTTCGAAGTGACTAACTTTACTAAGGGCAATGTTAACTCTACCACGGAGAGATAACAGGAGTGCTAACTCTACCATTAGGAGCTTTTTAACAGATGTTGTTAGAACAGTTGACGTGAGAGTGGCCTTCGTCTTCCACTTCGCGAACCAACGTGTTAACATCGACCTAATTTCATCTATAAGCTGGACAATGAGAGAAGTTATTGCCTCTAATAATGCATGTTTTATTGATTCTGCAATGTTCGACGTAGTGAAATTGTATCTGTTTACGGGAAAGTAAACTCGACTCCATAACCGCACGTCAGCTTTTATTAAGTAGGCATGAAGCTTTGGATTTAACGCCTGAATCTGAGCAAGTATAGCGTTGAATTCATTGACCGTAAAAGCGGTGGCAACTTTCTTGAACAACTTAAAGGGCTCACCACATCTAAATTTTGACAAAATATTCTTACGTAGGTGGTGTGTGCAAATACCCCGAGAAGAAAAAGGGTACACAATCTTTATGGCTTTAGCAATAGATTTGTGTCTATCTGATATGATTGCAAGTTCTTTATCATCAGGGATCACACAGTTGAGCTGTCTAAAAAACCATTCCCAAGATTCATCATTCTCGGTATCAACCACACCAAAAGCTATAGGAAATATGTTGAAGTTACCATCTTGCATGGTAGCAGTTAGTAGAGTACCTTTATACTTCCCTAGCAAAAATGTACCATCGACAACAACAACCTTCCTCATGTAGGGAAAACCCCTAATACTTGCATCGAAGGCGATGAAAAGAAACTTAACTACTTTCCGAACTGCCAATAACTAGGGTTCGTGCTTGGCTTAGAGTATGGTATGCTTTCTAGTACTTCATCTGCATAAACGTCAAACTTAAATGTCATACTAACTCTACCATACGTCAGACTAACTCTACTACACTGCAAGCCAGCTCTACCAAATGTCAAAACTACAATCTAACTCTACCACACACTACAACCTAACTCTACCGAAAATGACAGACTAACTCTACTACACATAATCCAACTCTACCATACTGTCAGACCAACTCTACTAAAACGTCAGCACTGCAATCTAACTCTACTACACTGCAAGCCAACTCTACCAAACGCCAAAACTGCAATATAACTCTAATACACTATACAACCTAACTATACCAAATGACAAACTAACTCTACTACACATAATTCACCTCTACCACACTGTTATCTAACTCTACCACACTGTCAGACCAACTCTACTTAAACGTCAGCACTGCAATCTAACTCTACTACGAAGATTAACTCTACCATGGCGTAAAATTATGTTTGTACCTTTAGACCGAATCGCTTGATCATTGATCAGCAACGTGTTGAGGTAGAACATATGGCCCAATTCCACCTACGAATTCCAAGTATAACCTTCCTAAGACTTCCGTTGACGTTTGTCGTGCACGACCTGATCTCTCTGTAAAAGAACAACTATGTTCTCCCCTATACTTCCAGACAAAGAAACATCCACCATCGTCGACAGGTGAAGCTCGCACTCTCCACTGATAGTTTAGTACCCAACATTTCACATCCAACATTGTCTTCGATGAAGCAACAACATTGAAGTCAAACCTCTGTAAGACAGAAAGTATTTTTAGCCTGGTCATGAGTTCTTTTTTTGATGAGTATTGTTGCCCAACAACCAATGTGAGTGTTGACATTTCTATGTCCAAATACTCAGCATTCAAATCCAACCTCGTTGCTTTCTCCGACAGGTTTTTCTTCTCTTCTTCCTTCGATTTTCTATGAACACTGATATAATCTTCATCATCCGAGCTTGCGCCATCCATATCATTGCAACAGTCGAATCTGAATTCCACATCCTCGTCCTCAGCATGTTCACTTTCATGTTCCACATTTTCTGGTATACGCTCATTGTTTGGTCCACCTATACTAAACACCAGATCAACTCTGCTACACCTAGGTTCAACTCTATTTTACGAGGCATCATTGTTCTCCAACTTACATTGGAATTTCTCGTCACTGTTTCTCCAACTACACTGACCTTTTTCAGGGTAACTCAATGAAACACGAGATCTGGTGGTAATTTCGACACATAGACGCATTGCTTCTTTATGAAATTGTGAAACAAACACTTGCAATTGTCTATCGTTACTTACAATTACAAGGGGAGTATCTTCTGGTAGCGAATGAATGACTACATTTGGCATATAGCTTAGTTTTAGCTCATGACAATGTTCATCCAAACCAAAATCGGCATAAACCATCTCTAGAAATTCATCGAGCCTTAAATCTTCGACAATGCCTATTATCCGACACCCGTACGACTGGTCCACCGAAAATATCCATCGATTTTCATTAAAACTCCAAATCCCACAAACAAAAATGATCTGATCCATAGATCCAAACATAAACAGAAAAAGCAAAGGAGCTTTGAAGAAGTAAATGAGCTTCAAGAAAGCTACAATGGCGTCACTTATGGAGGAATCAGTTGGATGCGCGACAGATGAGCTAATAATTGAGGGGTAAATACGTAATTTAAGCTCTACTACGAAAGTAGGCAAGGTTTTCAAAATTAACTCTACCATACTGCACTCTGTTCGTGTGATAGAGTTGATTAGAGTGCAAACATCAACTCTATTAGCTGGAAATCTAACTCTACCAAGCACACTTCACCTCTATCATGCTGGAAATCTAACTCTACTACACACGAAATTTCATTAATGTCAACTCTACTAAGCCTACTTGAACTCTACTACACTGGAACTCTAACTATACCATACTGCACTCTGTCCGTGTGGTAGAGTTGATTAGAACACAAACTACAACTCTATTACGCTGGAAATCTAACTCTACCAAGCACACTTCAAGTATACTACGCTGCAAATCTAACTCTACTATACTGCACTTTGTTCGTGTGGTAGAGTTGATCGCTTACGTGGCAGATTTCATTAATGGTATTTTCGTAATTACATTTTTTCCTCATTAGAAAAGGGAAAAATAGTATATATTAAATTAAAAAAAACTATTCTAGTAATTTACAAACATTTGCTATATTTCAATAATTACCACTTAATTTCGCTATACTCTAGCAAATCACCCTTTAATTTATTGCAATAAATTCTTTGTTCATGCAAAAGTGGGAAAATAAGTGATATATTATAATAAGGTCATAGCATCATTCTCATAGTAAGATACTTTTGTATTAGTTGTTGACATGGACATTCTCTGTTATTTTATTGTAGACAAATATATTATAATTGTAGTTTGTTTCTCACATTATGTTGTAAATATATTGTGGACATATACATAATATATTCACATAAACAGGATGTAGTAGGTTGAGTCATAAACATGGACATTCGCTCGGAATTTCATTTAATATTTACTCTGGTAGATGAAAACAAAAGGTGTTGTGATCGTATAGACGTTATGTGTCGGATTGTATGTCCATTGACATAATAGTATATAAAGGAATGTGTTGTGGACATGGACTTCTTCGTTCTTACTCAATGGTACAGGAGGTAAGGAGCGATATTCGTGGACAAAAGAAAGGTTTAGTATCATTCACCAGGAAAGTTTTACAAAGTAATAATGGATGAGGACAAACATTTGCTTAATATGTTTGCTTATAGACAAAGACAAAGTATCCAGTAGAGGTAAAAACATATTTTGTTGTGGACATGAACATAAAAAATCTTTGTCATGGACAAAGGAACTAAGGAGCAATATATACAGAGAAGGAAGGTCAGAGTATCACTCCCATGACAAGATATTTATGTTTTCGTTGTAGACATAGACTTTCTCTGTTATTTTGTCGCATATGACAAAGCCAGATAGTTGTCCAAATGTGGAAGTGTAGGGCTAGATAACTCAATGGCAAATACTACATAAGTCTGGAACAAGGACAATATTGTGGATTGCGCAAAGTCATGGACAATGCGCAATTAATGGGATTGACATGGACAATGTGATGGACATAAGTTTCATATGTATTAACATTTTCTCAAGCTAAAGACATGGACAATGATAAATATCATGGACATGGCCATGGACGTGTAATGCTCAGCGGTAATAATCTATAAGAAACCATGCGTTTTAGCATATTAGCAATGAATCTATTCTAGATGATGTTGATGCATAAATATATCTCTATCTAAATGTGAGAATATAGGACTACATAACTCATTCTAAACAATACTACTTAAGTCTTGGACATGGACAATGTTATGAAATGCTATAAGACATGGATCGTGGACAATCTAAGAAAACATGGACATGAGCAACATGGTCGTAAATTTCATATATTTTATCATTTCTCAAACTCAAAGACATGGACAACGGACGTTGTGATAGACATGGACAATATGACAGCCATACATTTCATGCATTTTAATTTTTTCTCAAAGCTCAAAGACATGGACAACTGACAATGCTATGAACATGGACATAGAAAATGGTTTCACCAAATGCAACAACTATGGTTTTTAAACTAATTCAAATGTCTCACAACTCCCTTTAACTATGCAATTCATATTTGTCTTCCATTTATTTATTAAAAATCCATGGAGAAATAACTACACAAACACCATAACTCCCAAACTCGTATTGATATGTCCCCAAACTTTACCCTAATCCATGTCTCCTGACAATTTTAATCGGTGGAAAAACTATACATTTTACAAAAACTTTCAAAAGACACACCCTAAATCTTTATTTGAGTTTTCCAAATCTCGAAACTTCTTTGTAAAACCAATCTCGAAACTGTTTTGCAAAACAAAAATCAATTAAAAAATAAAAAATTATGCATCTCAAACAACACACCCTATATGTTTATTTAAATTTTCCCCAACATAGGATTGTCGATAATCAACGTATATACATATATCTTGAAACTCTTTTGTAAAACCAATCTCAATATCTTTTTGCAAAATCAATCTCAAAACTTTTTTGCAAAACCAAAATCAATCGAAAACATAAATAAATCTGCATCTCTAACAATTGAAGGATAAAATTTTTATAAACGATAAAACTCTTTATCAAACAAACTCAAACCTCCATTTTTCATTTGTACTTCTTTGTCAGTTTGACTTATAATCTATATTTCTACCCATCCAAAGTGATCTAAAATCTCTCCTTTCAACCATATTTCTCTCTTCCTTCGCAATTGCCTGAAGTTTCTTTAATCTGAGTTTTTTTTTCTTCCTTTCAAAGAGAAATATATTCTTCTCATTTAATAACCTCAAGAGGGAGAGACTTGTACAAGTGTATTGGGATAGGTCTTGCCCAATTTCATGCCCGCACAAAAAGGGCAGCTCAAGGCAAATCAAAAAGTTATTTAGAGACAGGGTAAATGAGTCAATTTGTAAGATAAAAAAGATATTCGGGATAAGCTTATTAGACCACCATTATTGGTGATATCTTAGAAATTTATAATATTAAACAAATAGAAAGAGAGGAGAGATAATCATTAGAGTTTCTTATTTAAGAAATTCTAACAAAATTTTAAGAAATTTTGTGATGTTTTGTCACATTTTTATTAGTGTAATCTTTATTTAAATATTAAAATTTAATTGTGTATAAATTTTTGATTAATGTATTATTATAATAATGCTAAGAGACTGAGGAGACTATCCATAATGAAGAGGGCATTTTAGGTGAATTTTCCTTATATTTATGTAACGCTTGCATGCATGATTAGTGACTGACTGGTACAAATTTTAGCCTATAAACTCTGCTTATTTTAAGTAAAAACATTGTTTATTTCGATCCATTGCAAGACCCATTAGAACATTAAGAATCAGTTACATGCAAAAAGAAAATAACTCATTTTTGAAATCATTACAATCAATTTGACCATATACATATGACAAGATCTCTTATCTTGTTCTTTATTTATCTTAAAGTTTCTCAATTTTAATCGACCAATTCAGAGATCCAATCAATATGTGACAAATCCATATCCAAATCG
>JAKUCM010000116.1:0-69905 GCA_023374145.1 Lepidium sativum | reverse complement strand
ACCTTTGCATTAGAATCCCTAGCCGAGATCGCTTCGTCATCACTCTTGACAATATCTGTATAACCAGAAAGAGTTTCCTCTGAACCCTCAGAACTCGAATGAGATTCTGACTTGGCCCTAAACTTCTTCATCTCAGAAGGAAACATTACGATGAAATTAAGCAGAACCTACTGGCATCCCGCAACAGCGAAAAGCAAAAGGAGAGAGATAGTAGAGAGAGTAGAGAGAGAATTTACCTCTCAAATTTAGATGAAGATTAATAATGAGGCTCCAGGCACAGTATATATATACCAAGTCATTTTATTATTATTGTAATAATAAAACAAAACCAAACAAGCACGTAAATATCTTCTGTGACTGATTGGAATAGAACAAACACATGAATATTGGAAATATAAGCTACAATAACATTGATACAAGAACATTCATTATTGAGAAGAGGAGGGAAGAATGGATTTACGGGAAAGATTTGTTGCCAATATTTTGCATTCATAGTTGAAAATTCTTTGCAGTACATTGGTCCAAGATTACCAAACTTTCATGTGAAAACTGATTTGTAGATTTCACTTAAACAACTTTGAATGTTGACAAGTGATGACAAGCATTTTGTCCGATCGACTTGAGAACCAAAGACAATAGAGAATTGTGGTGTTGAGGTATTAGAAGAAATGAACTATTTATATTGTAACATTAAGGAATTTAGTGAGTTTATAAGGAGAGTTACACTTTCTAAGTCGTCTGTTACTACAACCTTTCAAGTAAGACATAAAAATGTTACACTTAAAAACAGAAAGTAACTTTAATTTTGGAGAATTCATAAAAGTTATTTGAATGTATATATACATGAATTATTACGGGCAGAAGCTTCTGGTTTTAGGGTTTTAAGCTTCTATTCGTGTTTGGTTATGAATGTTCTCAGGTCTATTGTATGTAGCAATTGTTTCGTTTTTATCTCTTATATATGAAATAGATTTGTTTTCGAAGGGATTCAGAACATAGATCGTCATTTTGATGAACAGTGGTGTTAGAATGTGCATATTTACTTAAATTGTTTTTCTCAATAAACTTTGCTGGAATTGTTTTGCGTCACAATTAATGCAGTCTTTATGGCTAGTTTGAAATTCGTTTTAGAGGTAGCCTTTGGTGGACTTATGTGTAGTATTCTAATTATGTATTATCTAGTCTTCTTCACATGAAAAATGATTTGAGAATAGCTTCACAATTCTCTTGAGTATGCTTTGTCAATAGCTGAGAAAAGAAAGTTTTTAACCTTGAGATTTCTTTGCGCCAGATCTGTAAGCTCCACCCTATGCTCTTTGGTCGGAAGCGCATTCCCCTCAGGTTGTGTAATATCGGTTTCGATTAGGTGTGAGCGACACCACCCACTATTTTGGTCTCAGCAAGTTTTTGGTAAGCAAAGCCAACATAATCTCCATCGAACTTTGGTACACCCGACGATGTTAATATGGGGTTTTAAGCCTATGCAATAATATGTGGTATAATTTCAAATCAATTTATATGAAAAAAAGTTTATATTAATTTCTCCATTTAAACTCATGTATTAAATAGATTTATTATGAGTTTCTCCATTTAGGTTTATGTTTTATGTGAGTTTTAACGGAATTATATCGGTACCATTTAAACTCATTTATTAATTTTGGATATGTTTAACAAA
This sequence comes from Lepidium sativum, assembly GCA_023374145.1. NCBI lineage: Eukaryota > Viridiplantae > Streptophyta > Magnoliopsida > Brassicales > Brassicaceae > Lepidium > Lepidium sativum. The sequence continues at coordinate 68,230 of JAKUCM010000116.1, read as the reverse complement.
ATGAATTTTTTTTGTCAAGAATAACTTTTTATGCATATCCATTTACATTTTCAGTCAAAACTTTTTTTTGCAAAAATTCCCATTATTTTATTGAAATTCTGTGATATGATATTGGTCAAGACAGAACCTAACACAACGGATGAGGAGCATATGGATAAGGACTTATTGCGTGTACCAGCTGGGGCCATGACAAGATCAAGGACTAAGCTCTTCAACCAAGCTGTAGGAGGACTTGTGGTGCGGATTCAAAGTCAAGAAGAAAATAATTCAAGTCCAACCACATTGGTCCTGACTTGTAGTCAACAAATGGGTGTGTAGCCTATTTGTACTCTTTTTCCTTCACTTGGTTTTATCCCAATGGGTTTTCCAAGTAAGGTTTTAATGAGGCAAATAAGGCCCACACTTAACAAGAGGGCCCATTTTGTTGAGTTAGGATTTTAAGGCCTTTTAGCCCAAAAGACATTAGGGTTTTTCGTTTGGCTTTATGTTTTTTCTATTTAAGTAGCACAAACACTTTGCTTTAAGGGCATCCACGTTTTTATCAATAGAAATAACTCAATTAGAGTATTGTTCTCTTCTTTGATGAGTCATATCCAAAGAACTCCAACGGAATATCAAGAGACTTCCACCTCTCTTGTGTGACCTAACGATTCCCCCCTTGGATTCTCCTTCTCTCAGGAGTTGTAGAAACCACATCTATCCCCTTGCTTGTCTTTGAAGTGTCGATCCTTTGGAGGATTACATCAAGTGGTATCAGAGCCACTTCAAAGGCTAAGTTTTCATTTTTCTTACCTTTAGTTCTTCCTTTTTATTTTATCAATTCATGTTTTCTTTTAAATCTGTTGTTTGTTTCAGAAAACCAAATAAAAATCTATGATCTTTTTCAAAATCTGCTTCTCTTTAAAGGCTAGTAATTTGTTCTTCGTTGAGTTCAATTGATCTAGGTTGTTAGAGAGAGTTTTTTTTTCGTGGCTGCATAGCCTCTTTTTCGTGAGTACTAGGTTAAAATTGGTGAGAATATTGCCTTTCCTTTTCCTAGAATAAACCATAAAAGCTCAATTGCCATTTATTTTGATTCTGCTTTATTTTTGATTGCCTTTTTGCCTGATTTCCTTTTTTTCTAATTTTCCTTTTCCTAGGACAAACCACAAAAGTTAATTGCCTTTTCTTTTGTTTCTGTCATATTCTTGATTGCCTTTTATTTTCTGAATTCTTTTCGAGATTTTCCTTTTCCTAGGACTATTTACTGCGAGATATTTTTGTTAATTTGCAGGAAATCATGTCACGAGAGGAAGAAGACAACCCACCCCAACTCGGTAACAAACTCCTAGTAGAAGCTGTCACAGCTAGTATGGCTAAAATCCTTAGACAAGAATTGGATCAGAGGTTTGAAGAGTTTCGACTAGAGCTGCATGGTGATGCACATCAGAAACGTGCCTCATGGTCTAAGCAAGAGAGTTCTGATAAAGGACACGACCGTACAATACCTCAGCTAGGAAAATCCGATGGAGGGTCTAGGAGGCTTGGTTCTGGATCAGACATGTTAGCCGAAGAATATTATGGGCACAATAGCGACGTATCTAGAAGAGGCTATAGAAACTATAGGCATAGAGAGAATCAAACGCGTAATCAAGACAATCTGGGAGGTCTTAAAATTCGCATACCTTCATTCCAAGGAAGAAACGATCCAGACGCTTATTTAGAATGGGAAACTAAGATAGAGTTGGTTTTCAATTGCCAACAATATACTGAGGAGAATAGAGTGAGAGTGGCTGCTACCGAGTTTACAGATTATGCTTTAACTTTGTGGGAACAACTTGTTACTAATAGAAGACGGAATGTAGAACCTACAATCTGCACTTGGAGAGAATTGAAAACAGTCATGAGGAAGCGGTTTGTTCAAACTCATTATCACCGAAGTTTGCATCAGAAACTGAGGGGATTAGCTCAAGGAAATCGATCAGTTGAGGAGTATTATCAAGAGATGGAAGCTTTAATGCTTAGAGCTGACATACTGGAGGATAAAGAGGCGACAATGGTTAGGTTTCTAGGGGGATTAAACCGCGAGATACAAGACAGATTGGAAATGGAATTTTATGTTGAGATGGAAGATATGCTTCATAAAGCTATCTTGTTTGAACAGCAGCTCAAACGCAAGGGTCAGAACCGAAGTTACAACAACTACAAGCCCATTTATCCAAGAGATGAACGACCAAGAGAAGTTGTAAAACCAGAACCGGTCACAGGAGAAACTAGGGGCGTTCTGGAAAGCTCCCACTTAACTAGGAACAGGGCTGAAACGAAACCGCGGGCTAGGGAAGTTAAGTGTTTTAAGTGTCAAGGGCGAGGACATTATGCGAATGCTTGCCCAAACCAGAAAGTTATGATGCTGCCAACGGGAGAGTATGAGACAGCTGACGAAGAGGAACTAGAGCTTGAAGAACTTGAGCCTGCGCTCACTTATGAAGCTACACCTTTGAGTGGTAATCTCATTGTAGCAAGGAGATCACTCAGCTTGACTGCGTAACCATCAGAACGAGAACAGAGGGAAAACTTGTTCCATAGAAGGTGTATGGTGCAAAACAAAATTTGTAGCATGATCCATTGATGGAGGCAGCTGTACTAACGTGGCTAGTGATACAATGGTGAAGAAACTAGGTTTGGAAACAAAGCCACATCCAAAACCTTATAAGATTCAATGGCTGAATGAGAGTGGAGAACTAAGTGTGGCTAAGAAAGTGATGGTTTCTTTGTCAATTGGAGAGTATGAGGATGACATTCTGTGTGACATCTTACCAATGGAAGTTGGGCACATACTGTTAGGAAGACCATGGCAATCCGACAGAAAGGTTGTACACGATGGTTTTACAAACCGTCACTCCTTCACTCACCAAGGCCGAAAGATAGTGTTGTTGCCGTTATCTCCTCAAGAGGTGTACAAGGATCAGCTGCAGTTTAAGGGGTCAAGAGAGGCACCACCACAAGGCCGTAAGGCATCTAATTACTACACAAAAATTGTACCAACCAAACATTCACTTATTAACCGTCCCGTGCTTTTATTCGTGTTCAAAGAAGCCTTAGCTTATTTATCTAACCTAGAGCCGGTTTTGCCGAGCAAAATGTCTTCTCTTTTGCAGGAATTTGAAGATGTTTTCCCATAGGAGATCAAAGACGGATTACCTCCTATTAGAGGAATTGAACACCAAATCGATTTGGTTCATGGCGCTTCTCTACCAAACAGACCCGCCTACCGAACCAACCCTATGGAGACTAAGGAACTTCAAAAACAAGTGGATGAGCTGCTAGAGAAGGGGCATATCCGAGAGAGCATGAGCCCTTGTGCCGTTCCCGTACTTCTCGTGCCAAAGAAGGATAGCAGCTGGCGTATGTGTGTAGATTGCAGAGCAATCAACAACATAACAGTTAAGTATCGACATCCTATCCCTAGGCTTGATGATATGCTTGATGAATTGCATGGTTCTGTCATTTTCTCTAAGATAGATTTAAAAAGTGGTTATCATCAGATTAGAATGAAAGAGGGTGATGAGTGGAAAACTGCATTCAAAACTAAGCATGGTTTATACAAATGGTTAGTGATGCCATTTGGGCTGACAAATGCACCTAGCACTTTTATGAGATTGATGAATCATGTCCTTAGAACATTTATATGCGAGTTTGTAGTGGTTTATTTCGATGACATCTTAGTCTACAGCAAGAATCTAGACGATCATATTCAGCATGTTAGTAAGGTTTTAGAAGCGCTTAGACAAGAAAAGTTATATGCCAACCTTAAGAAATGCACTTTCTGCACGGATAATCTTGTGTTTCTAGGCTTTGTCGTAAGTGCAGGGGGAATTAAGGTGGACGAGGAAAAGGTGAAAGCCATTCGAGAATGGCCCACGCCTAAGAGCTTAAGTGAAGTTAGGAGCTTTCATGGACTAGCTGGGTTCTATAGGCGCTTCATAAGAGATTTTAGCACGTTGGCTGCTCCATTAACCGAGATAATCAAGAAGGAAGTTGGGTTTAAGTGGACAGAAGCACAAGAAACCGCCTTCAGCACATTAAAGGATAAGCTTATCAATGCTCCTCTAGCTTTACCTAATTTTCTTAAAACATTTGAAATAGAATGTGATGCTTCTAATGTGGGTATTGGAGCTGTTTTGATGCAGGATAAGAAAGCCATTGCATATTTTAGTGAAAAATTGGGAGGATCAACCTTGAACTATCCCATTTATGATAAAGAGCTGTACGCGTTAGTGAGGGCTTTGCAAACATGGCAGCACTACCTTTGGCCAAAGGAATTCGTGATACATACTGACCATGAGTCACTTAAGCATCTCAAGTGCCAACACAAGCTGAACAAACACCATGCTAGGTGGGTGGAATTCATTGAAACCTTTCCCTATGTCATTCGTTTCAAACAAGGTAAGGACAATGTGGTCGCTGATGCATTGTCAAGGAGGTACACTCTACTCTCTACTCTTGAAACTAAGCTTCTAGGGTTTGAACATTTGAAAGAGCTTTATGGAACCGATTCTGATTTTAAAGCCATATTTGCTGAATGTTCTAAACATGGTTCTGGCCGATACTATAAGCATGGTGGTTTCTTATTTTATGAGAACCGATTATGTGTACCTAATTGTTCTGTTAGAGATCTTTTAGTTAGGGAAGCACATGGAGGAGGTCTCATGGGTCACTTTGGCGTGGATAAAACACTGAAAGTCATGCAAGATCACTTCTTTTGGCCACACATGAGAAGAGATGTTGAACGAGTATGTTCTCGTTGTGTAACTTGCAAGCAAGCCAAATCTACTACACAACCCCACGGTTTGTATTCTCCTTTACCTATTCCTGAGAATCCTTGGGTTGATATTTCTATGGATTTTGTAGTAGGATTGCCTAGAACGCGGGCTGGAAGAGATTCCATCTTTGTGGTAGTTGATAGGTTCTTGAAAATGGCTCATTTTAGTGCTTGTCACAAGACTGATGATGCATCACATGTAGCTAGCTTGTTCTTTAGAGAAATTGTTAGGTTGCATGATATGCCTATGACAATAGTTTCTGATCGTGACACTAAGTTCTTAAGCCATTTTTGGCGCACGTTATGGTCTAAGTTAGGCACTAAGCTGATTTTTTCTACTACTTGCCACCCCCAAACTGATGGCCAAACAGAAGTAGTTAATCGCACTTTGTCTACGCTCTTGCATGATTTGATTAAAAAGAACCTTAAGTCTTGGGAAGATTGCTTGCCACATGTAGAATTTGCTTATAATCATTATGTGCATTCAGCATCTAAATATTCACCATTCCAAGTCGTGTATGGATTTAATCCCTTGTCTCCGTTGGATTTAACCCCTTTACCTGAGCGTGAAAGGCTTAGTTTGGATGGTAAGAAGAAGGCAGAGTTAGTTAAACAGATTCATGAGGAGGCCAGAATCAATATCGACGCAAAGACAAAGTTGTATGCTCAACAAGCTAACAAAGGAAGACGTGAACTCATTTTCAATGAGGGAGATCAAGTCTGGGTGCATCTAAGGAAGGAGAGGTTTCCAGCTGAAAGGAAATCGAAGCTCATGCCAAGAATTGATGGACCATTCACCGTTGTTAAGAGGATCAACAACAACGCCTATGAACTCGATCTTCAAGGTAAGTACAACATAAGTTCAAGCTTCAACGTATCTGACTTGAGCCCTTTTCTTGCAGATGAAACAGATTTGAGGTCAAATCTTCTTGAAGAAAGGGCGGATGATATGATATTGGTCAAGACAGAACCTAACACAACGGATGAGGAGCATATGGATAAGGACTTATTTCGTGTACCAGCTGGGGCCATGACAAGATCAAGGACTAAGCTCTTCAACCAAGCTGTAGGAGGACTTGTGGTGCGGATTCAAAGTCAAGAAGAAGATAATCCAAGTCCAACCACATTGGTTCTGACTTGTAGTCAACAAATGGGTGTGTAGCATATTTGTACTCTTTTTCCTTCACTTGGTTTTATCCCAATGGATTTTCCAAGTAAGGTTTTAATGAGGCAAATAAGACCCACACTTAACAAGAGGGCCCATTTTGTTGAGTTAGGATTTTAAGGCCTTTTAGCCCAAAAGACATTAGGGTTTTTCGTTTGGCTTTATGTTTTTTCTATTTAAGTAGCACAAACACTTTGCTTTAAGGGCATCCACGTTTTTATCAATAGAAATAACTCAATTAGAGTATTGTTCTCTTCTTTGGTGAGTCATATCCAAAGAACTCCAACGGAATATCAAGAGACTTCCAGCTCTCTTGTGTGACCTAACGATTCCCCCCTTGGATTCTCCTTCTCTCAGGAGTTGTAGAAACCACATCTATCCCCTTGCTTGTCTTTGAAGTGTCGATCCTTTGGAGGATTACATCATTCTGATTTTACTTTTAGTTTGCTGTTCTTTTTTTCAACAAATAACCAATGGATCGACAACAAAACTCGATCCATAACCTATGTTTTCCAAATGGGATTTAAAGCCACCACCTTATGCCAGAAAAATATAGTTTTCCGTCAAAATATAGTTTTCCGCGAATTGTGTTTTTGGTTTTTTTTTTCTCACCAAAAAGATTTTTTTTTGAGGGGAAAATAAAATTTTGGTGGGAAAAAAAAGTTGAAGGTATTTTCTTCTCTATCTGGAGGATTTTATTGTATTAGTTTAGGATTCTTTCTACTGTCGTCGGTAATGATTTCCAAACGAACTATTATAACTATGATTTTGTTGTAATAATAACCTTTTTCCGTCATCATTCTGTTCTCAAACTCAGTAAGTAATTCTGTTGTGGTACCACTTGTTATCACATGAAAGGAAGAAGTAGAGTAAAGCAACGAACAGAGGATTATTAAATACTGATACTTGGGTCCATAAACAGACTGAAACAAATTTAAACTGACAATAGGAACTTTAGCATACTCAATCAAACCGGACACAAGATCATGACTTTATTAAACTTAAATTAAAGACTTCATTTAATTCTTCAGTTTTCCCACCCATGGCTTCAGCAACATTGTGCCAACCTAGGAGTATACTAGTCATAGGTCTCTAGATCTTTTGTTTATAAGCTTTGTTCAACTTAGCGGTCTATCAGCCAAAGTTATTTGAGGACATTAACCTTAACATGTCATTGTGAAATTTAACACTTAGTTGATGGTTAGAAACCAGATCGAAAAAGACTACTGAATGATAGATGAAATAGAGATTTAAAATTACTATGTTTCGACTCTTGTTTTCCCAAATCCATTATGCAAATTCAACCCAAATTTTAGTACTTTTTGTTCGATTCGGAAACTTGGGGAGTAAATGATATATTTCCTATATACCATATTATTTGTACAATCACTATATTACCATATTAAAATCAAATAAGGAAATAAATTGTTTGTTCTTTTTGGTATTTACAAAAGTAAATGACACATCGAGCCTTACCTATATGTTACAATGCGGGTTTACCCGCCTCATTTAATCTGTTCCGTCGTGGATTTCAATTATTTTGGGTTATAACCATAGTCATAATATAATACCTTTTATTTGGACAAATTTATAATCTTAACTTGTCCTATAACAAAACGGTTCAATCATTAATCCGCGGGTTTAGAGTCCGCATTAACACCCATATGTACTAAGACGGGATTGCGCATGATCTGGTTCAAGTAACCTGACTTCGAATCCGGGAGTTTCAGATAAAGAGTGAGAACTCATCACATTTCCAAATCAAAATCATGGCGAAGAAGGGAATCCCTGAGTGGCTCAACAGTTCTCTCTGGTCCTCCACCACTTCTCCTCCTCCTCCTCTTGACGATCGGCTACTCCGTCATCCTCCCGCCACTGCCGTCGTTCCTCCATCTCCTCCGATCGTCGAGCGTCCACATCTTTCTCCTTCTCCCTCCGTACCTGCTCCTTCCAAATCTCAGATTAATAATTTGCAGAATGTGAGCGGTGGTAATGGAGCTGAAAGCGAAGCTCCCCAAGCTTCTTCTGTTGAGGATATTTCTCGAAAGGCGCAAGTTTTTGCTGAGGTTTGTTTATTTAGGAAAACCTCATGCTTTGTGCATTTTAATTGGATTGCTCTTCGTGATTTTTTACTTTATCTGGTTGTGCAAATTGCTAGTTATCAAAGAAGGTTATAGACTTGAAAGAATTGAGGAAAATTGCTTCTCAAGGCTTACCGGATGATGCTGGAATTCGCTCCCATGTCTGGAAGGTAACACATTCGCCTAAGCTCCTTCATTTAGATAAGGAAATGAAACTTATTTGTTATATGTTGTTCTTCTCTAACAACAAATTGCTGGATGTTTTTCTTTACGGTAATATGTTTATGGATCATTGTTGTTACTGTGCTTTTAGTAGTGCAATCTAGTATGATTTGTTGTGTTTTCTTTGAATATCTTGAGGTCTCTTGAACTCCTTACGGCAGTTTTAGAAAGACGTAGATGATATAGGTTTCAAGTTATCGTTTTTATCAGTTTTTTTTTTGCTTCATATTGTTGTCTTGAATATGACAGCTTTTATTGGGTTATCTGTCACCGGATCGCTCCTATTGGTCGTCTGAGTTAGCTAAGAAAAGGTCGCAGTACAAGCAATTCAAAGAGGAGCTTCTGATGAACCCTGTAAGTCCATTTTTGTGACTTGATACTCAACTGTTGAATTGATTGGATTGTATAGAGAAGAAAAATGGACTTAAGTGGTGTTCTCTTTAGCTCATCCCTTGGTGAGGTGTTCCATCAAATTTCTGACTTGAATGGATGTCATTCTTATAGATTGATAGCTAGGTAGATTGATTGAATAGACAGTTATATGTTTGTTAACATGGGCAAAAACGAGCAATGAAGTAGACATAGTGGCCTATCTGCTGCAACTAGGTAAGGGCGTGATGATGAAAATACATTGCCAATAGAAGTTGATGACTGGCAATAAGTGATCTACTGACCATGTAGAAGTATACTATTCTGATTATTTTGATCATGATGCTTGTATGTATTAGTATACTATATGATGAAACCTTAAATAGGTGTCATGAATTTGACGTAACAGACTGTTCCAAGGCCATTGGGTATTTGATGCACCCTAAAGTCACAACTATAAGATATATTAGTTAATGATAAATAAGTGAGTCATTATAGAGCGTAGGCGCTTATGAAATCCATATGATAACTTTTTATTTTATTTTATTTTCTTTATTATTCTAAATTTAAAGTTAACCAGGTTTCTATATATTTTTGTGGCTAGATAGTCAGAAATAACAAGAAAGATGAATAAGTCCAAGGATAGTGGTAATAATGACCCAAAAATCGAAAGCCCTGGTGCCCTTTCAAGGTCTGAGATAACTCATGAAGATCATCCTTTAAGTCTTGGAACAACAAGTTTATGGAATAATTTCTTCAAGGTATTTAGATTTTCAGCTTGAGCTATCCACATATATTATCATTGCTGGGGAGACAAGGGACATGTTTAGATGCTATTAACTTATTATCAATTTACCTCTTTCGTGGAATTTATATAAGTATTATGGATGATGTTGATGAGTTATATGATTCTCAAATATTGGAATGTAATTGCTGGCATACACAGTCTGAAAATCTGATTAATATTCAGTAATTATGATTTTGGCGTTTCCTAGTAGGTTTTAGAACAGATTTAAGAGTTGCATAGGAACAGGAAAATTACAACTTCTCATTTGATATCTGATAAACAACTTTCCTGTAAACTTTGTACCTTGTGTTGTTAGATGTTTGGATAGTTAGAGTTACTACTGTTAAATATATTTGTATAGGGTACCTTGTCACATTGAGCAAATATGCATAGGCAAAGTATTGTTACATTGACATCCACAAAGACAGGGTTTTGATTGAAACTTTTAGTTCTTTCAAGGGCTTTGTGTGTCTCTCTTCATATTTAAAAGCATGACTCGTTGATTATGCACATGAGGAAAGGGCTATTTTTCTCTTCTTTGTTTAGTATACTAATTCCGTTCTTGTAGCATATAAAGCTGAAAAATGGTCTTCCTGATATCAAGTTGATACTGTTCAGGACACCGAAATCTTGGAACAAATTGACCGCGATGTGATGCGTACTCATCCAGACATGCACTTTTTCTCTGGGGATTCAGCGGTTGCAAAATCTAATCAGGTTGGGTCTCGGTCATGTTATAGTTTAAAACTTTTGGGATGGTTAGACCAATTGTGTACCTACAGTTTTTGGGTGATTTTATACTCGTCTTGTATCTCCAGGATGCTTTGAAGAACGTGTTGAGTATTTTCGCAAAGTTGAATCCTGGCATCAGATATGTACAAGGGATGAATGAGATATTGGCACCTATTTACTACATCTTTAAGAATGACCCAGATAAAGGAAATGCAGTAAGTGCTTGCGAATGAACCATGTCTTTTTCTTATTTAGATTGTACTCTCTTCTTTTGGGTAACAGGCTCCTAGTTTGCCTTATTTGCTTAACACTAGCATTTTAAGTAATGCAGGCATATGCTGAATCAGATGCATTTTTCTGTTTTGTTGAATTGATGAGTGGGTTCGGAGATAATTTCTGTCAACAACTTGATAACAGTGTTGTGGGTATACGTTACACTATAACAAGGCTGTCGTCACTCTTGAAGCATCATGATGAAGAACTGTGGCGTCATCTAGAAGTCACAACTAAAGTAAGATTTCATAAACAACTTTGGCTGATAGACATTTTTTATATACGTTAATTCTCCAAATCAGTGTGTACCATCAGTTTGAAAATCTTCCAAGTTCTTGAGCTTCTGTTTAAATGTTTCAGCGTTATGACATTTGAGACCTGTGTCAATTTCCAGATAAACCCCCAGTTTTATGCGTTTAGATGGATCACACTCCTATTGACTCAGGAGTTCAACTTCGTAGAAAGCCTTCATATCTGGGACACACTCTTAAGTGACCCCGAAGGTCCTCAGGTAGTATTCAGTTTATTCCTTCATTAAGTTGTGATTCTCGTGAACAAGGTCATTAAGTTTGAATGTTGCGTTCTTGTGAGTCATTAAAGGTTTCAATACCTCTGCAGTTGGGTTTAGGACATTACAACATATGCATTAGGGGAAAATTCACAGACTTTGACAAGGATAACTATTTGTATATGTATAGCCGTGGAGATTGGTTTTGGTTTAAATCGTCTTATTATGAACTTGAGGTAATTGGGTCACTTGTTGTCGTGTAATATAGAAAAGCTAACAAGGGAATTTGCAGGAAACACTACTACGGATATGTTGTGCAATGTTGATTCTAGTTCGGAGGCGTTTGCTTGCTGGAGATTTTACATCGAACCTCAAACTTCTTCAAAACTATCCTCCGACAAACATCAGTCATATGCTCTATGTGGCTGACAAATTACGCTCTAAATAAAATCTCGAGGTTAATGATAGCTCCCTCCCTTCTCCTAATCTTAAACTCTGCAACTTCTTATGTACATTATTGTGTAAGATAATTTTAGAAAATCTCAGATCAAACCTTGGTTCAGTATAATTTGGTGTGTAGCAGAGATATATTTAGTGAAAAAGAGAGTTTTTCTTTGGTCAACTTTTATGGTTTGATTGACTAAATTATCTTCCTTTATTTGTTAAACACGTAATTCGGATAGGGAATATTGGTTGGGTTAGATATAAAGCTTTAATCAGCAAGTAATTTCCGTCAAATATTTATAAAAGTCAAAATTCTTTTATCTTTATAAATATTTAGTTATCTTTGTGTGTCTCCCAAGCTAACGATTTTTGTTCCAATTATCATTGTCCAACTCCAGTATAGCAACAATGTCAACTCATAACCGTGCGCCAGTTCTCATCTTACTTTCTATCTACGACCTAATCAGCATGATAAAATTATTAATCCTGTTATAATAATAAAGTAATAATAAAAATGAATAGTTGAACAATCTTCTATGACTGGCATTTTTCTGTTTCTAAAATTCTCTTAGAAATTTTTTTTATTCGAAAGTTAGAAAATTATACAGTTTATCTCTCTTAAAACTCTCTCCCATTTTTTTTTGCCAACTAGCCTACTGGCTTTTAAATCCCCTCCTAGTAGGGGGTTCGATCCCTGGTGCCTTGAAGATTTGTAAAGTGACTACACTACTGAGCCACCTATCCTCGGCAAACTCTCTCCAATTTGTAGGCCCTTTCCATATCAAACCCAATAACATTGAGTCCTTATAATCATAACAAGATCAGGATGATAGGAGAAAACTGGATAAAAAATAAAAATTTTACTTTATTTATCTTAAGAATAAGATAGGAAAAAAACAAACACAATTGCCTAAATAATCCTAAAGACTCAAGACTACGTTCTTATATAAAGAACTAAGAGCACTTCTAATAGGAAGAATCCATAGTAAATATTTTAACATTTTGATAATAGTATTTAAAAAAAATCTAAAAATTTTAATAAAATTTGAACCAATAAAAATGTGACATATTGAAGAACCTCTATATTAGAGTTCCTTAGACCACCATTATTGGTGGTCTCTAAATTTGGGTTTCTAGTAATTAAATAATGATTAAAGTAGAATTAAGAGATGGTAATTTGTTTTGAGTTTGTATGGGTGATTATTTGTAGTTTCTAGGAAGAGTTACTTAATTTTTTTTTTAAAGTAATATAATTACCCAAATACTGATTAATACATACATATCTGATATCTTACTGCAGACTCTACGAATCTTAATAACCAATAACAAGTACCTAGAAGCAAGATGCAGAGCAGCAACAGTAGAGCAATTCATTTCATGATCAGCATGCAATATGAGGATGATGTCCAACGCTCGAGCTAGCCGAGAATCAAGCTTGTAAGACCTATTGCCCCTGTAATAAAGACATGTCTGAATCAAGTATCAATGCAAGTGTTTATGCAAAGGAATTGAGAAGCTAAAGTGGATGTATATTGAAATTGTTTAAAGGAAGAACAAGAGGTCTGCCTGCACTTTTCAAAATTATAGCTGCTCCAATTGTTGGTACCTGCAAACAGATTATGTTAGAGATATATATACATTTTGATAAAAATTTTGACCAATCCTGACACTAAAATTTACCATTCCAAGAAGATTGTTTGTTTTTTATAATTTTGGTGATTGGTGTTTATTACCGATTAATCTTAGATCGTGTAGTCTATGGAGACACATGTCATTATTCACCTAATCCTAATTACCATCTAATCAGACTTTCGGTTGGAATGAAACATACCAAGCCTATGATAGCCAATAGTTCTTGAGTCTCTTTTTTCGGGAACCATCCAAACTCACAAGCACTCTGTGAGAGAAACACAAAGTGTTTTATATACATACCTCAACATACATGACCAAATATCTAAATCAGCAAACTTGTAAAAAACACTGAATGTATTGGTTCTCCCAAAATGATTATAGCTAAAGTTCCAAATTATAACTCTTTGTTACCTTGGCTGAGATCATCAGCACCATTACCACCACCTTTGTTTGATTATCACAGCGATGACGTCGACAAACCTGCACCATATAACACAGACACAACATGACTTTGGCCAAAAGGAAAAAAGTGAAGACAAAATTAAACCCACATTAATGAGAACTATACGCAGGAGATGCCCAAGAGAAAACAAATAGCTCGTACAATTACTGGATATCATGATTCTCTGGAGAAACGAAAACACAGGATCGACTACATTTCAACCTTAGTAGAAAGAACCCTAAATCAAGTAGCACTGATCCAACTTATGTTTTCAATAAGAGCATGTTCTGCATTCGACTTAGGGAAGGAATGAAGAAACATCAAATTTTAATGCAATGAAGAACATTCTTTCGTAGAATAGCCGAGAATTGAGATTTCAGCTAAAGAAATTGAATCAGATACAGAGATAGATGTAAGGAGAAACAAGAGATCATATCACTGACCATCTTTGAAAGTCCAAACGAATATCTCAACCGGAGATCGGCTAATCGTCGGAGAAGGAAGAACGGTTATGGATTCACCGATGGGAGCTGGAGTCGCCGACTATTGAATCGCCGCTGAGAGAGAAGACAGCGATTCGAAGCGGCAAACGAGATGGAGATTGAGATCGAGAGATACCCCTTTCTTCACTTTTTTTTTTCTTCTAATCAAATGCTGCCACGTATGCGTTTCTAATAACCCAAAACGTTTCTTATTTAAGAAACGTTTCTACTAATTTTCATTACCTTTTGATTTACTTTTAAATCAAAATTACCCTAAGAAACCCAATAGATCCGGCCGATAATCATGCTCTTAAAACTCTAATATAAGAACTTCAAACTACTCTCTTTCTTCTTTTTCTATTTTATTAGAGGTGGTCTAAGATACCAACTTAATAAATAAGTAAATAAAAAATAAAGAAATAACAAATCAGTAAATATTCCATAAGTAAATAATGGTCGGTTTATTGAGCATGTGTTGATTGATTTTGAGTTTTTTTGTGACACGTAAGCCTTCTAGGACATATCACAGGACTAGCGAAGCTCTTGGATAGCGCTCGTAGACTCTCTGTCTCCTCTCCAAAGATTCTTAAAGGTGTCTACAAAGGTACCCTATCTAGTATTGTCTTAATCTTTTTCTTTTTTGGCGGCCAGATTTTCCCACCACACTCACAAAACATGCGATGCTTCTTGGTTAGGTCATGCATATCTTCCTCTCTCCATTTGTCGTTGTTGTCTCCTTCGTTTAATGTCTAGCTCTAGGTTGGCTTGCTCAAGCTAAATTGAGTCAGTACGGTTATGGTTAGGGTTAGTTAGGTAGAGTGCCTAGTTTTCAGTCGAGGTCGAGGTTGCCAAAGCCTAGTTAGTATTGGCTCTTCAAGTTGGAGTTGTGCTTGGTGCCTCTGTGTTTGCTCCTAGTTTAGTCTTCATAAGGTCAAGTCTTCGGTCTGTTGTTGTTTTGTGTTTTCCCCCCTCAGTTGCTTCTGGCTTTTTTGAGTTTCTGGGGGATGCTTATTTCTACTCTTCTCTACATTTGCTTAGACTCTAGATTCGACAAGATCTTCCAAACATTTCCTTTAATCTCTTGGCCCGTTAGTATTTGGTTTTTTATGTCTCCTTTCTTCCAGTTGGTGTTGCAATGGTTTGGGCTAGAGGATTCACTGGATAACCTTTTTGTTGATCCTTTCTACCTCCTCTAGCATTCCTTGAGGTAATGTTTTTTTCAGCCAACTTTTCATTGCTCTCATTATCTATCGGGAGAAGCCTATTAATATATAGCTTGCTATAATTAGGCTTTTGCAAGTCGTCCATGAATTACACTACAGCTCGGGCTTATAGGCTCACCCCACCATTACCAAGTTGAAAATTTTGTCTTCTAAATCATACTTAGGATTAGGCTTATTTATTTAGCTTATATGTACATTGATATTATACTCAGATTCTTCTGTTTCTCTACAGCAAGAATAGCACGACCAATAATGGGCTGGATAGTGATCTCATGAGTTGACAAGATACGAGTAAAAAAGATTTTCAACCAACAATTAGATCTTTAAAATTTAATACAGATCTAAAATTTTATCTCAAAATTCCAAACGAATTTTCGGGGAAAACTATATATGCGATAACATTTTCTTGTTCAACCAACCAATCATTTCTTATTGTAACATCAATTCATAATTTGTTTACTTAGTATCCCAGCTCGGTTGCGAACTAGCACAAGTCTAGCTGTATATATACATCTAAGAAATATAAGAAAACTATCATTGAACATTTCTAGCATCCCATAAAATTAAAACGATATTAAAAAAGTTCATCTTTTCTGCGCCAAAGAGGAAATACAAATTGAAATATTGTCTAAATTCTGTTTAACACAAAACATATTTTCCAGTATCAATCATTTTGGTTGTATCCTTTTTTCGGAAAAAAAAAATCGATGTTCTTATCATTAATCCCTTATCAACAAATCTTATGACTACTTTTGTGTTTATATATATCTTCTTCTCATCTTTATAAATTCTCTATAGTTTTTTTACATGGTTATATAGAACGATGTACTTAAGATTCCAAGTTGCATAAAAGTTTAATTAGCTCCATCAGGTTGGGCCGCAAAAGAAGACAAATCCAAAATCTATGTATATGACACATAAGTATTTAACTTCTACTTTATAATTCATATTAATATTCATTGTATCAAAGACTCATGCAAATTAATGTACTTATATATAGAAATGCTATCCCCACGCAGACCAAGACGAAGAAATGATTCATCGAAATAATGAGTCATCATTGATATCGACACATCTGAGATCGCCTATATAAAGTCTAAACTCCATATATTTACTTTTCAAGACTTTGATTAAGTCTTCTAATCATATAACAGTAGTCTCATATATTAAAGGCTAAATAACTTACTTTTCGTTTAAACACAAATATTTTCGAAACTATGTGAGAAAAAATTAACAAAAAGTGATTTTTAAATAGCCCAACTAAATGAAAAAAGCATAATCTCTTTTTCACACTTCATTGTTTGAATAATTAAAACCATAATACACAAAAAGTTAGGTCGAAAGCAAAGAACATCACAATGATGAACATTTCAGAAAGTATTTTAAATAAAGTGGAGAAGATTATACATCACACACTATCAAAGTCCACGAATCATAAAGCATATAATATTAAAAAAAATTATTCATTTATACATAATATAATGAATGAAAGAATTATTAAAATAATTATGATTTTTAATTGACTACAATAGTTCAAAAAAAATTTATTATAATTTTAGTTTTTTCGTAATTCTAATATTGTTTTATCCATTTTTCTTTTGAAAACACAAAATTATGAAATTGCCATTAATGAGACATTTCACGTGAGACAGAAAATTTATGAAAACCTTATGTAATGTTGTAGGTTTTCTTGTCAAATGATGTATGTTTTCGTCTTCTTTTGTTGTAGGTTTAAGTGTTATGTTATGTAGGTTTAAAAGTTAAATTTTCTGGATTAAGTTCTCCTTGGTTTATTTTTTTATTGTAAGTTTCTCATTAAATTATTCTGGTTCTGTAGGTTTATAAGTTCAAATTTGTTTGATATTTCTTGTACGGATCTCTGAACATATTTGCTTTACAGGTTTGTGTTTGTCTTGGTTGTCGGTTAAGGTTTCTGTTATGTAAGTTTTGTTTTTGTTTCTTGTAGGTTTAATGGTTCTTTGTTGTAGGTTTTTTTTTGTTGTCCCTTTGTATGTTTATTTATTATTCATTGTAGAGTTGATTTCTCTTATTTCTCCTTTTATGTAAGTTTTGTTTTTTTGTTTGTTGTAGGTTTAATGATTCTTTGATGTAAGTTTTCCTATGGTCTCTTTGTAGGTTTATTTATCAAGCAGTGTAGGTTTTGTAGGATTGATTACTCTTATTTCTCGATTTAGTTCATTTGTTATGTAGGTTTTGTTTTCGTTAGTTGTAGGTTTAATGATGTTTTGTTGTAGGTTTTTCTTAATTGAAGAAACCAGAAACTACAACGTTCAACCTATGCATGAACATCAAACTCATCAATCAATGTTGTCAATTTGACCGAGGAAAGATGTTCTTGCAAAAGGTTTGTATTAGACAAAATCCCATGTGTCAACGCCCTAGCGGCAGCTAAATATGCAAGTCTACCAATGGTCTCCCTTACTCATTCGTACTTCCACACAACCTATTTGTACAAAGCCTACACAAAATGTGTTAAGTCAAGAGATTCTGCAAAACATGTTCATGAAGAAGTGTGTGCAAAGGTTTGTAGGCCTCCTTCCATACGTAAATAAGCGGGTAGGCTAAAGATCTCACGAATGAAAAGTGCATTAGAGGTCGTAAAACCTACAAAACTGCAGCATAATACCTACACTTGTACAAAGTGTACGAAACCCGGGCACGATAGCAGAACATGCCCAAAATGAACTTGTTTTTGGCTTATGTTTGCTTAAGTTTAACATTTGTATTTGATTGTTAGAACTCGTGTTTGGTTATGTGAAATTTGTGTTTTGGTTATGTAAAATTTGAGTATTCATTGGTAAGTCTACATTTGTGTTTTAGTTATGTAATATTTGTGTTTTTATTGGCAAACCTACAAAAGGACAACTATAAACCTACAAAGGGACAACCTACAAAAGAACTTGTGTTTAGCTTATGTTTTCTTAAGTTTAACATCTAGATAATGTTTAACCTACGAAATGACAACCGTAAACCTACATAACAAGTTTTTAAACCTACAAAACGACAAGGATAATCATTATGTTTGGATTACATCCTGACAATATAACATCACCCTACTTTCTATTCTAATGGCTCTGGCTGAGTGTATGTAATAAGCTGACATCTTTTATCACCATCATACTCTCCACGTGGATTCGAATAAGTTAAGTTAATAGCACTTGCATATTTAACCTCATCGAAGACCTCTGCTGCATACTTGAGGCGAACAAATGATATGATCTCCTCATTTAAACCGTCCATACTGCACCCAACACTCTATGAACTTCAATGCAAAAACACCACAATCTCTTGCATAACCTTGATGCGGTACTGGTCAAAGACAATAAACACGAAGTTTACCAGCTCACATACGAAACACGAAGTTTACCTCACAAGATTTGCTAGTTGCATTGTCTGTGTTTCACGACATGTAAGAGTCATACATTTTTATCCTCTTTCCTAGCAACAATACTTCCACATCGACCAATGGTTCTCCTCAACGTTATGTGCAATGTACAAAATATCCACATCTATCACCTACTACCTATGATTTGTACTGATGTGTTGCACCATTGTACACCTCAACATACCCCTTATAGAATTTCCAATTCTTTTTATTGCCCATGAACTTGTGTTTATATTCTGAACACCATCAACTCGTCACCATCAGATCAAGAAAGGCAAGTCGAGTTGTCTGATATAGAGAAACTAGCTGGATGGATCTCTTAGGATAATCCTTCTTCCTTTCATTGCTCTGCAACACACAATTTAGCTCGCTATAGATGTTTCAAGGAACCTACAAAACCACCAACAAAACCTACAGTTCAATTCAAACAACCAAAAAGATTTCCAGAAAACCTACATAACAATTTCATAAACCTACATAAGTAGTTCATGAAAACCTATTTTCTCACGGACACAACTTCTTACACATTTACTAATAAACCTATATAATATTTGTAATAAACTTACGTAACTTCAAAAATTTAATAATGTAAACAACCCTACAAAACTTCAGTTAATAACAACGGAATAACACCAAAAGTAACAAAATAGCAATCAGAGAAGAACAAAAATCAATTTGAAATCCAACACATATTAATTGAAATCACAAAACAATCAGCCAGAAATTTCACAAAATCAAGCATTAGTAACAAAGTCAAACACAAATTCAAAAGAAGCACACTTACCCAAACACTTAATGCAAATAAGAAAAAGCAGAGAAGTCGCGAAAAAAATTCATAGAAGAATAATAGAAATAACGGCAGAGAGAAGAAGAACAGGAGAGTGACGAAGAAGAATAGAATAAGAAGGGGAGACGACGGCGGATGATGGCGGAGAAATAAAGAAGAGACAGTAACAAAGGATGATGGCGGAAAAAAAGAAGAAAAAGAATCGACAAAAAATACCATTATAGTACATTAAAAAAACTAAAAAAAACTTCTAAAAAGAGATTGAAAATTTTCAATTTTTATATTAAAAACAGAAAAAAAATTAATCAAAATGCATTTTCGTAATAGAAAATCCTAAAAAACAATCCACATATTTTGAATTATAAAAAATAGAAAACAATAATTATAATAAACTATTCTATCCATCGAAATATTATCTTGCATTGTTTTCATCTCTCCTTTTGTCCAACTTCTGAGAACTAGAGGTCCCTACACTTTTTTCATTCATGAATATGCGTTCTGAATTGACAATATACATAGTAGAAGAGGCTTAAATTATATATAAAATTTTTGGAGTTAGTTGTATAAAGTTTCTTTTTGATAAAAACTCTTTGGCTATTTTACAATGAAGAATCGTAAGAAATAGACTCCAAAATCATTACTTATTGAATATACAAACTATATCTATTGTTCTTAGTTTTACAACTTATTACGATCTATGAAGTAATAAGTATTATATATAAATAAGAGAGTAATAAGAAAAAACATTATTATAAATATAATTGTGAAATAAAAAGAAAATTGGATGCATACACGAGTTGCTCTATCTGTTCCTTAGCGTAAAAGGAACGGCTACAAAAAGACACAAAAAGCCTTCGTTGAAATGATTGAGATGCTTCCACGGGTTTTTTTCTCCTTCTTTTCTAGATATCAAAAAGCGAATTATAGATTCCTCATGTCTTCCATGATATTAACATATTGCGTTCTTTTATTTATAGATTACCAACCATAAATTTTTAATTATAGATTTGAATTATGAAAGGTAGGACTCTAGTGAAAACCACGAGTATAATTGTGTGAATCTTCATCCATATTCACAAACTAGAAAATCTAATCCAAGAAAAGTAAATTAAGAAAACGAAACAAATTAGAAAAGTAAAAAAAAAAGTAGGAGAAAAGGGGAAAAACGATTATTGAACAAGAAATATTAGGAATGTCTCTTACCAAATATCAAGTTTTAATTGAAGAATTTGTTTTAAATAAAAATTAAATTGTGATAAAAAATATCACTAATTTATTATTTAGAGATTCCTTAGTTAATAAATTTAACATGATGTCTGATTGGTACATATAATAATTCGGTTTAATTGAAACTTTTTAGTATTAAAAAAAAGCTGCAAATGTGGAAAGAAAAAATCTAGGCTTTCCATATGATAAAACTGTTGAGAGCAATTTGGAGGCGTTGATTCTGGTACTTGTGTTAATTTTGTAGTATATATATTTAAGTTTCAAAAATAATGAAATACGTGGCTTGTCTCATGTTAATACAACAACCCGTATATGTTCCAACAGAAGGATCTTCGGACCCATGGCTTATTAGCATGTATATTCTTATGAATAAAACTGTTTCATATTAAAGTTCTTATTATGTTGCCTCTTTCATTAAACTAATAATAGATCAATTATACAATAAATTCCAAGCTCGTGAAACATAAAATATAGACACATCACTTTTTGACCAAATGTTTTCTTCAACTATCTCTTTAGCATTAGTTTTGACGCACTGTCGCCATGTTAGTCTCTGGTCTAACTAGCTAATAAGTGTTAAATCCAACATTTGTGCTTACTAAAACTTATCACAATTAGAAAATAATGAAATTATTCATTAAAAATAAAAATATCACGTTTTTGTTTTGGACCTTTAGAAAATCCAATGCCGGTTTCTACGTTTCTTCTCATGAAATTTGTCTTTTGAATTTACTTAATTTCATATAATTTACCATGCAAAGTGTGCGAGAAAGAAAAGAAAAAAGAAGCTTTTCTCTAGACCTTTCAAAAGTCTAATGATTTGTGAACTTTGTTGATAATTCGATGTTTTCTTTAGCTAATCAATAATGTAAATAATATAAGTAAGTAAAACGTTCACGCAAATAAATATATATAGAAAGAAAAGAAAAGTCTATAAATCAGTTAATCCAACGGTCAATATATTCACAGGTTCACAAGCAACAACTATGTCAAAAAGGCATTACTCAAGACCCAAAGATAATTGCCGCTTAAGTGCTTATTGCTTTCTTCTTCTTCATCTCTCTTGTCTGTCTTTCTCTCTGCTCAAATGTCTCAAATCTCCGAAATTTCTCCAAAACATTGTGCTAAGAAAGGAGGTATTAACATCAACAATCGCCATAAGAAACTCTTTTTCACATTCTCAACTTTCTTCAGTGGCCTCCTCCTTATCATCTTCCTCGTTTGGCTCATCCTCCACCCTGAAAAACCCGAGTTCTCCCTCACCGAAACCGATATCTACAACCTCAATCTCTCTTCCTCATCCTCTCATCTCCTCAACTCTTCAATCCAACTCACTCTCTTCTCCAAAAACCCTAACAAAAAAGTAGGAATCTACTACGACAAGTTACTCGTATATGCAGCTTATAGGGGACAACAAATCACATCAGAAGCTTCTCTACCGCCTTTTTATCAATCCCACGAAGAAATCAATCTTTTGACAGCTTTTCTTCAAGGGACTGACCTACCTGTTGCTCAGTCCTTTAGTTATCAAATCAGTCGTGATCGGTCAGTTGGTAAAGTCATCATCGGTTTGAAGATGGACGGAAAGCTACGTTGGAAGATCGGTACATGGGTTTCTGGTGCATACCGATTTAATGTGAATTGTATTGCAATTGTTGCTTTTGGATTCAACATGACTTCTCCTCCATTAGCTTCATTACAAGGGACTCATTGCTCAACAACTATTTGAGAAATTTAGAATAATCAAACATTTATACACTTATGTGTAGTCCTTATTTCTGTACTTTGATGATGTTTAGTGTTGGTAATTAGTATTTCTTGTAAAGCTATATTGAACTGTTTATATACAATAATAGTATAATAGGAGCATATCATTTGTTAAAAACAGAGGAAAACTGAATTTCCAATTACTATATTTCACCTGATTTTTTGATGTTGGGTCCAGATATATTGTGTGTGTTTTTTTTAAATCAGTTTACTTTTTTTTTTTTTTTTTTTCATTCTGCTTTGGGAAGAATCAAGTAAAGCCTTTTTCTCTTCCTCGAATTTCTATGTTTTTCAAGAGATAACAAAACAAGATTTTCATGGATTCATCAACATTCATAATATCCAAAAATATTGCAACTGAAAGAAGATTTATTTGCAGAAATATATTCTTTATTTATATTCGTTAGTTATTCTCTTCGCTTGAAGACCACCTTAATAACTACTGAGCAACAATTTATCAAAACAAATCCTTGTGAAAAAGAAAGAATCTGTGAAAAGAACATGCCAATGATAGCAATGATATAATAGTCTAATACATAAATAATAATTTATTTTAGTTGATATAAAGTCAGACAAACTAAACCTAG
Source organism: Lepidium sativum (assembly GCA_023374145.1). Taxonomy (NCBI): domain Eukaryota; kingdom Viridiplantae; phylum Streptophyta; class Magnoliopsida; order Brassicales; family Brassicaceae; genus Lepidium; species Lepidium sativum. The sequence goes on along the minus strand of JAKUCM010000116.1, from coordinate 45,295 downwards.
TTGACCATGAGAACCCACTGCTGATAATACCAATCCCTGAATTTGAAAGTAAAAAAGAAAAACATTATATTAGTTTAATGTCAATACCAAACAAGTGTTAGAAATTATTCTCGATTTTTAATTGTACAAAGAAAAGTTTTAATAGATGAACAAATACCAGTAGGGTACATCAATAGCTAGCGGTTGATCTGAGCTTATAAAAAAAGTAACAAATAAATATCACAGTAAACAAATATTAAATAGAATTTGAGAAGAAAAACAGAAAGTAAATTGATAAAATTGAGATTAATAAGCGTTTTGATATGGTTGGATATTGGGATGAACCCTAGCACCAAGATAAGCAAGATTGCAAGTGACCAATCGTCCATCTATGATGTGATTTGGATTCTCGCACGCTCTTGTTGCAGAGTAAGCTTCTCTAAACGTGACCTAATAATATCGATTCAGAACTTATGTTAATCTATATCAATAATTAATCCACATGTTGTTAGATATTGTTTTGTAGATGCTTACAAAACCAAATCCCTTTGATCGTCTTGTTGCTCTGTCACAGACTACATTAGCATAAACAATTTCTCCAAATTGGTCAAAATAATGTTTGAGACTTTCAGTTGTTGTAATCCACCGCAAACCTGGAACATATATCTCTGTTTCTCTATTGTTGGGATGAGACATCACAAATACTGTTTTTGAGGGATTAGCAGATGAAATTAGAAAGAAATAGTTAGTGAGATTTACCTTTAAACGCATCTAACTATATACATATAAGCAAAGTGTCATTTTAAGCCTTGTGTCATTTTTAATTTAAACCATCTACCAATTAAAATAAAGCATTAACACACCTCATATTTAATTATCCAATTATATTAGACTAATTTTAATCAAAATCAATATACACAAATATACAAAATACTAAAATGTCCGTTTATGTTTCTAAGTTAAACACATATGCTTATTATACAAATAAAATGAATAAGAATTTTTTTAAATTTAAAGTTCACATATTAATAAAAAACTAGTGTAAAATATTTATCATGTTAATTGCCAAAATATTACACCAATAGTATTTTCAATGACTAGAAAAATATTAAATAATTAATTTTAATAATTTTATTTCTTTTCTTATGTTGAAAAATACAAGTCATAAATTTGATAAAAATATGTAATATAACTCGTCATCACTAATATCAAAATAATGTATCAAATCGAAATTTTCACAGTTAATAGTCTAAATTTAATTCCTTAAAATTTTTAAAGTATATAACCGTGAACTTTTTAAAAATACATAGAAATGTTGTAATACGATTTCACATAATTAATTTGTATTTTTGGAGATGAAGTAAAATTGCAAACATTTATTATTGAAAAAGTATTTCTAAAAAACATAAGCAATTATTATTATTGTAGTGCTAAAAATATATACACAATAAAGTATATAAAGATAAACTAAACTAAATTTATGCCCATATAAGAACGAAATGAGTAAATAAATAAACAAAATATTTGAGGAAGGATTTATAGATTATCTAGATTCCAGTTATCTATTTTTTGTCAATGGCAGATTATATTGGGACACAACTGGCCAACCCAATAATTAAATTCTTACATAATGTATAGGAGGATTCGATCCCGAATTATGCAAATGCACTGCCTTAAAGTGGAGTTATCGGTTGCCACTATGCTTAGATGTCATTTGCTTTCAAAAGATATGTAAAAAAACAAAAGTTAAATAAATTTTTTAAATAAATTATTTCAGAAACTTAATATGTTTATTGATAACTGTTATTCCGCACTATTGTATGGATACAATAACAATGTTATTAATGGAGGATGATATTTAACAAAACAACTACAAGATTACAAATTACATACGTTGTCGCCACTAACGATAAATATTCATTAACCAATCAGCTATAATACGAAATATTTGATACCAGTCTTCTTCTATTATATGCTGACGATATTTAAATAATATGGTTGATGTAATTGTTCAGTATATTTTATACATATAAGATAAAAGATGAAAACATGATTTAAAATGATTAATATCCATTTCAAAAATAAAAATCAAATACAATATATGTCAAACTTTCAGATTATTTAATAGTTTTCGTAATCTATTTTATAAATACATATTAATAATGTTAAGATTATAGAATTTTTATAAAGTTAGAATACTATAATTAAATAAGAAGAAACTAAATTTTATTTAGCTTTGACTAAAATTATACTTAACATTATATATATATATATATATATATATTCAGCACGAGATACAAATATTAAAATCCATTTCGCAATTTATATTTTATTTTCTAATTTATAAATATAACAAAATTTAATAAAATAAATATCAGATGTTTAAACGAAAACTTTTTACCGACATAATTATTAAAACTAAATGACATAAAATATCAAATGACCCATAATTACCAAATGATTAAAGTGATTTTTATGTAGTATGATTAAATAGTATGCTTCTAATTTTATGGGTTCAATTCCTGGAATTTTTAGTATCTAAATACCGTATTCAAGAGTTTGTTTGATTGTTCATTATATAGTTAGGTAATAATGTATTAACTATTTATTTCATTAGTTAAGTTACAATTTTTGTTCTTTTATCATTAATATCTAATGATATTTCATGTAACTTTCTTACAATTTTATGGTTAAAGTTTATAAATGCAATAGGATTATACCTACGTTATAGCCAGGGCGGCTTAGAGGGCAAACAGGTGAAGCGGCCGTTTGGGGCAGCCATTGTTTAGGGGCATATATCTTATTAAAATTTTTTAGTTATATATATATATATATATATATATCTATTAATATGGATAAACGGTAGTTTGTAGGTCTCCTTAAGTAAGAATAATATTTGTTAGATTTTTTAGATAAAATAATTGTTAGAGGACTTCTTAATAATTGTTAAATCATATGTTAGAAAACAATTTAATTAAACCTAAGGAAGATGTATAGTCGACGAATCTCTCGTGAAAGATCTCCTCTTGCTCTTGGCCTCTTGCTACAAATTATTCTTTCACCTTCTCCTTCTTTAGATTTTTTAGTTATATAATTCAACTCATTTTTTTTAGTTCCTTCAACAAATTCTTCAATTATCAATTGATCACTATCTTCAAGTTTTCGTAAAAAGGTATGTTAGAGGATGAGTGATCCCAAGGGCCGCGAAGATACTATCTTCAAGTTTTCACTATCTTCAAGTTATCAATTGATCACTATCTTCAAGTTTTCACTATCTTCAATTGATCACTATCTTCAAATTATCATTGGATACCAGATGTTATCCCAAGGGCCGCGAAAAAATGAGTGATCAATTGATCATAGATTTGCTATTAGAAGAATAAACAATGGTAAATTATTCATAAAAGAATCAAAGAAAATAGTTTAAGTTTCTTTTAGTCATCTTGGTGAGTGGTGACTTGGTCAAACACAAGCACTAACAGTGCTTGGCACTTAAGCCAAAATAGCTTCTGTCGCTATCTGCTATTTAGGCAATTGATGATGCTATATTGCTATTGTATCGGTTTTACACATAATCGTTTTTCTGTGTTTGAAGTTTTGTTGTTTTGGACAGGTGGATTATTAAATTTGATTTTTGTTTTTGTGCAGAGATGTGTGTGCAGAGAACAACAAAAGAAAAATGCCACTGTCGGGAGTAAGCAAAAGCAAACCATGTGGAATAAAAAAGAGCCAACCATCGGGAGCTGAAAACAGAAATAAGAAGAAGAAACAAGAAGCATACATCAAGTCACTAGAATGTTCTATTACACAATCATGGATCAAGCTCTAGTTTCTCTGGGATCCAAATTTGAACAATTCCAAAGGTATGAACAAACATTTGAGTTTTTGTTTGATTTTAAAAGACTATCAGCCGCAAGTGAGGATAGTTTGATTCTTAGATCTGGGTACATTTGATTATTTTTAAAAATCCGTGTACATTTGATTCTTAGATCCATATTGATATTTTGAATATTGCTTTAGAAGATTAAAAATGGAACTGAAATCAACCCGAGTTAGAGAAAACGAATCTGAACCGAACACGACAAAATAACCTAATAAGTCTTAAATCTATGTATTTGAAAAACCAAACCAAAGTAGAATCAAGTTTTTGTTTTTCTATTAAAAATTTTTTAGTTTTAAATTTTTATATAAAACTATTTGAACTCGAATTCGATTTATAACAAACCATACCATATCCGATAAAATAAAAATAAGCGAACAAATCATAAAACGAAAGAACTAAAATATCAACTAAGAGAAACCGAACCTGACAAAATACCAGAAACGGATTTTACATCTATGTACTCGGAAAGGTGAATCCAAACCAAAACTAGTACCGAATCAAGAACCAAATTTGTACCCAATAAATTTTTGTTAATTTTAGTTTTTTTCTGATTTTTTCTAATAACGTTATGTTAGGTTTGAATTATATATAAAAATATGTAACAAAATTTACCTTAACTGTATTTTAAAAGATAATTAAATTTTAGCTTAATTTTCATTTTAATGTTTATTACACAATCAAAATAAAAGTGTTTTTCATTTTAGTGTATAAGATTTTTCTTTGATAGTGTAGATTCAAAATTTGTAACATTAACAATTAACATTATGTATATATTAAGATACAAATTTTGTTTTGTTTCTAGATTTTTTTTGTTATGATCTAATTTGGGGTAATGGATATATCTTCATACGCTATAAAATATTTTTATTAACCTTCTTTTATTTTGTTTATCTTGATATGTAATTTTCAAATTTAAACATATGAATATTGACATAAAGAAAATTTCTATATATTTGGTAGATATATTCTGATTTTTTTTTTGACAATGATATAAATAAAGCAAAAGACAACCAAATTACAAAGCAGACACTCGACCTACCTTGGCCATAATATCAGCTTTATAATTTAGCAGTTTGGGAATAACCGATAAAGAATATGAAGAAAACCGAAGACTCAGTCTGCGAAACTCCTCCTGGTATGGTAAAAATGCCGGCCACTCCTCGGAATGCTGGATTATGGAAAAGATCGTCTCAAAGTCCGTCAAGATCTCTATTTCCTGGATGTGTGAGTGAGAAAGGAAAAGACCACACGCATGGCATGGCGCGACGCGGTCTTGGGCTTAGGTCTTGGGTCTTGGGTCTTGGTAATAGACTTTGAAGGGGTCTCCGCGCGCATTTAATGTTTTGGGGAAAATTTGTAAGCGATAAAACCGAGTCTTAATGAAGACCGGATTTTTCGAGATCTTCTCCTTGAAACGTGGCACCTTCTCCTCAACGCCTTGGCTTTCTTCCTCTATATATACAAGACCTCTTTATTCTTCAAAAGTGAGAATTTTTGAATCCCTAAAGAAATTCTAAAACACTCGATTTCGATCCCCTGCTATTAAAGAGTAAGTACTCCAGAGTTTATATATAGTTTTCATTTGTTGGTATTGATTTCTAGTGTTTGAGAAATCAATACGTATTGGTTTCATCCTGGGATTCGATTATCACTGAAAACCGTCACACTGCGGGTGATAATTCGAGTTAAGGAAAAAGATTTTAGAATCTTGACTCTAATTTTTTTCTGTGGCAACACACTGTTAACAGTTCATTCACGATTGAACCATAATTTTCTTTTTTGGTGGTCTACACTTACAAGTGTCAATATGATTGCTGATAAGGCCCACCATTTAGGTACAAAAGTCAACGGATAAATAGCATAAAAGACTTCACCAGGAAATACACATACGTAAGATTTGTTTCAAAAAACTACTGGTACATGCACAGAGTTTAAGAGGATACTAGTTGAAGGGATAACCATCACCTGGGTCTCACAAGGCTTCATACATACTCCACAAGTTGAAGGGATAATCATTACATGTTAGAAATGAACAACAATAGATAGTAAAGAATCAAATGATGTGCTTGATGATATGAAGAAGCGCCTAAATAAAAGAATGGTTGTTGGCAAATGAATTGGATGAAGTACTTTGGTCCCATTAGAAAACTCTGAGACGATCAACAAACCAACCTCCTTTCTCCTTGTCTCATGGAATGAAAGCCTTAACCTCGGCCGAAGCGAGTGTACTGACTCAACGCATAACGCAATTTCCTGCAAACGAAGATTCGAAACACAGAAGCAATGAAATTTAATCTAGATGGTTAGAGGGAACCCGAGAAAGTACCTTAATCAGAGTACAAAACTACTAACAGCAGATGCAAAGTACTACAAATCAAAAAGTCCGTGGTCGGCATTTCTATAAAGGTGATCTCGTACTTAGGAAAGTCTTCGAGAATACAGTTGAGCTCAACACAACAAAACTCGGCGCCAATTGGGAATGATCTTACATTGTCTGCAAAGTCTTAAAGCCCAGAGTATATGAACTCGCTACAAGGAGGGAGAGCATATTCCACGAAGTTGGAATTCCATCAACTTGAAACGATACTACTATTGAAGATGCGCCATCTCGAGGTAGTCTTTATCACTCCCTGATGCCCTCTACCGTAGGTGCCGTTTGGTGCAGTTTAAACTTAATAAAATCTTTATTCTGTAAAAGAAAAGACAATATATACATATATCCTATATTTTATATCGGACGAGACCCTACTGTCTATATAGCCGAGCCTTAAAATCTCAAAAATTCAATTCGATTTTTCAAATCTTGACAATGGACGATACCATACTCTCAAGGCCGAGTCTCAAAATCTTGGCGAGTCCTAACATCTCACTCGATTAGGCCTAGTCAGAAAACCTTGCACACGTAAAAACCCATGAATGTTGAAAGCCTAGTCATAAAATCTCCCTCAATTAAGCCGAGTCAGAGTACTTCGTACAAGTAAAAGCCAAGAAGTGCAAAAAGTCGTGTTATAAAATCTCGCCGAGTCCCTAAAATCTTGCTCGATTAAGCCGAGTCAGAATTTTGCCGAGAGAGAATTCTCGTAAATAATAGATTCGAGTCTCAAAACCCCCTAAAAGTCGAGACCGACTTTTGTGCAAATCCTAAGTCGAAAAACCTAACTTTTTGCAACATCGTCTCATGATAACCGAGATAAGTAAGGAAGCCAAATTCATGTTCATTCATAACCAAAAATTTTACAAAGGTCCTAATAGTGGACCAAGTTCAACATTTACAAAAAAAAAGAGAAAGTCCAAAAATACGAACTAATTGAAACATGAAAAAGAGGAAAAAAGACTTTGTGAGACATAGTTTTCAAGATAAATGTCTTTTTCTTGCTCCTTGTCATCTTGCTTCTTTCCCTCGGGAACCTTCGGAAAAACAATATTGTTATTCGAACCATATTGGAAAAATCTTCGAGGTGAAAAAGTGATGAGTTCAAAAATTCGTATACTAACTTTAGGACTGTCATTAGCTCCGAGCGCGACGATCTCATTGGGATCCAGCCCGAGATGCTAAGGATCTCTAAGGGCCATGGCCGCTACACCCAAGCTTGAAGATTCACCAATTTCACAAACCAGAACAACTAAGTCATCAGGAAGAAGTTTTGTAATTACTTACGACTTTCGTAGACGCTTTCAGCTCCTAGGCTGCATAATTGACAACTCCTTGGGCACAATAAAATTTTTTGGCGTTGTAGTGACGAATTATGTTGTTAGAACCAAGGTATTCGACATACTTGGGCAGTTAAAATGGATTCAAGGTCATTGAATCGAGCTGCAACCTTTAAAGCTTTCAAAGCCTGCCTCGACACTGAATCTTTCAAAGCAAAGATTTCCTCTTCTTGCTTAAGGGACCTCTGTTGTTGTGCCACCAAATCTTTCTTCACCTTAGCAAGTTAGACATCCACCTTCTTTAAATACACTTTAGCTTGAACAACTTCAAGGTGTGATTTACTGGCACGATCTGCCATATGAGCTTGCTTCCAAGCATTCTCGTCCAAAGAAGCACATGATATTTCACGATAAAGTTCATCTGAATGGTGAGCTTGAAGTAAGAAACTTATGTAATGGACTCAAAATAAAAACGCAATAAAGTGAAAATTCCTTAGATGAACCTTGAACATGACGACAACAGTCTTCTTGTACTCATTCTTGTTAAGCATCTCATTAGGAGGGGGGAGCTCTCCAAGTGTGTTCCTAGTATGACGCATTAGGTCGGCACAAGCAGCCTCCAAGGAGGTGATATGAGACGCCGAGTTGTATTTATAATCAAAGATGAAGTCCTGAAGAACTTTTCCTCTTTTACCCAAGGGCATTTTCGAAGAGAAATCCTGAGAGTCTGCACGCTTGATAGCCCCCTCTCCACAACAATGAAATCAGACAAGCGACCTGGTAATACCGAGCAACGACTAATCACTTCATCGTCCAAAGGCTTAACAAAATATATTTCATCATTTTTACCTGATTGCTTGGGATCAAGTTGAGTTTTGTTGACCATATACTTTATCTCATTTAAGATCACATATGTAACTTAACCAGAAGGATGAACTGTCGCCGCATCATTAGATGGCACAAGAAGAGAAGTTAAAGTATATCACTTCTTGGTTTGGACCAAATATATTCGAGATGCTTAAAGAAAGCAAAATGAACTTACTCTGAGTAATCTGAAGTGCCACCCGCGCAAAAAGACGTGAAGAAGATGTTTCCAGCTAATCCGAGGAACTCGTAAGAGTCTTTATACTTAGGCTTGGATGTTAGGAATATGGGATCTTGATGTCGGATGGCCCACTGCAACAAAGGAATTTTCCAATTAGTCAAACAAAATAAAATGAGACACCTAAAAGTGTACCAACATGCTTACTGAGGCAAGTTTGAAGTTCCAAACCGAAGGAAGGAACAAATTTTCATTCGCAGGGCAAAGAAAAAGCGTTCCATCCACTTTGTGACTTTAGAAAAAAAATCGTCAATAAATTGGAGTCCAGGCTTCGCTTTAACGAAGTAAGTACCAACTCCAGGATGAGCAATAAACTGAGTCATATCATCGAACAACTCAATTGAGATATGAACCCCGGATTCATTGCCAAGGATCAAGGTGCGAAGGATATTCTTTATCTCGGAAGAACCAAGTTGAATCATCGCGATCCCTCGATCAGAGCAATAGTCGGGAAGAAGCTGAGGAATCCGGATCCCCATCGGAGCCTTCGAAAATCACCAATAATATATGACTACAAAACCGGCATGAGGAGACCATGGCCTATCATTAGATGTTAGAATTTGTACCTTGACCTCCTTCAACTTCGGACAAATCATGCCAACGTCACCAGACTGATAAACCCTTAAGGCCACTTCTGCTTCTCAGCTTGTGTCCCCAAGGTATTAACCTTTGCATTAGAATCCCTAGCCGAGATCGCTTCGTCATCACTCTTGACAATATCTGTATAACCAGAAAGAGTTTCCTCTGAACCCTCAGAACTCGAATGAGATTCTGACTTGGCCCTAAACTTCTTCATCTCAGAAGGAAACATTACGATGAAATTAAGCAGAACCTACTGGCATCCCGCAACAGCGAAAAGCAAAAGGAGAGAGATAGTAGAGAGAGTAGAGAGAGAATTTACCTCTCAAATTTAGATGAAGATTAATAATGAGGCTCCAGGCACAGTATATATATACCAAGTCATTTTATTATTATTGTAATAATAAAACAAAACCAAACAAGCACGTAAATATCTTCTGTGACTGATTGGAATAGAACAAACACATGAATATTGGAAATATAAGCTACAATAACATTGATACAAGAACATTCATTATTGAGAAGAGGAGGGAAGAATGGATTTACGGGAAAGATTTGTTGCCAATATTTTGCATTCATAGTTGAAAATTCTTTGCAGTACATTGGTCCAAGATTACCAAACTTTCATGTGAAAACTGATTTGTAGATTTCACTTAAACAACTTTGAATGTTGACAAGTGATGACAAGCATTTTGTCCGATCGACTTGAGAACCAAAGACAATAGAGAATTGTGGTGTTGAGGTATTAGAAGAAATGAACTATTTATATTGTAACATTAAGGAATTTAGTGAGTTTATAAGGAGAGTTACACTTTCTAAGTCGTCTGTTACTACAACCTTTCAAGTAAGACATAAAAATGTTACACTTAAAAACAGAAAGTAACTTTAATTTTGGAGAATTCATAAAAGTTATTTGAATGTATATATACATGAATTATTACGGGCAGAAGCTTCTGGTTTTAGGGTTTTAAGCTTCTATTCGTGTTTGGTTATGAATGTTCTCAGGTCTATTGTATGTAGCAATTGTTTCGTTTTTATCTCTTATATATGAAATAGATTTGTTTTCGAAGGGATTCAGAACATAGATCGTCATTTTGATGAACAGTGGTGTTAGAATGTGCATATTTACTTAAATTGTTTTTCTCAATAAACTTTGCTGGAATTGTTTTGCGTCACAATTAATGCAGTCTTTATGGCTAGTTTGAAATTCGTTTTAGAGGTAGCCTTTGGTGGACTTATGTGTAGTATTCTAATTATGTATTATCTAGTCTTCTTCACATGAAAAATGATTTGAGAATAGCTTCACAATTCTCTTGAGTATGCTTTGTCAATAGCTGAGAAAAGAAAGTTTTTAACCTTGAGATTTCTTTGCGCCAGATCTGTAAGCTCCACCCTATGCTCTTTGGTCGGAAGCGCATTCCCCTCAGGTTGTGTAATATCGGTTTCGATTAGGTGTGAGCGACACCACCCACTATTTTGGTCTCAGCAAGTTTTTGGTAAGCAAAGCCAACATAATCTCCATCGAACTTTGGTACACCCGACGATGTTAATATGGGGTTTTAAGCCTATGCAATAATATGTGGTATAATTTCAAATCAATTTATATGAAAAAAAGTTTATATTAATTTCTCCATTTAAACTCATGTATTAAATAGATTTATTATGAGTTTCTCCATTTAGGTTTATGTTTTATGTGAGTTTTAACGGAATTATATCGGTACCATTTAAACTCATTTATTAATTTTGGATATGTTTAACAAAATGAATTTTTTTTGTCAAGAATAACTTTTTATGCATATCCATTTACATTTTCAGTCAAAACTTTTTTTTGCAAAAATTCCCATTATTTTATTGAAATTCTGTGATATGATATTGGTCAAGACAGAACCTAACACAACGGATGAGGAGCATATGGATAAGGACTTATTGCGTGTACCAGCTGGGGCCATGACAAGATCAAGGACTAAGCTCTTCAACCAAGCTGTAGGAGGACTTGTGGTGCGGATTCAAAGTCAAGAAGAAAATAATTCAAGTCCAACCACATTGGTCCTGACTTGTAGTCAACAAATGGGTGTGTAGCCTATTTGTACTCTTTTTCCTTCACTTGGTTTTATCCCAATGGGTTTTCCAAGTAAGGTTTTAATGAGGCAAATAAGGCCCACACTTAACAAGAGGGCCCATTTTGTTGAGTTAGGATTTTAAGGCCTTTTAGCCCAAAAGACATTAGGGTTTTTCGTTTGGCTTTATGTTTTTTCTATTTAAGTAGCACAAACACTTTGCTTTAAGGGCATCCACGTTTTTATCAATAGAAATAACTCAATTAGAGTATTGTTCTCTTCTTTGATGAGTCATATCCAAAGAACTCCAACGGAATATCAAGAGACTTCCACCTCTCTTGTGTGACCTAACGATTCCCCCCTTGGATTCTCCTTCTCTCAGGAGTTGTAGAAACCACATCTATCCCCTTGCTTGTCTTTGAAGTGTCGATCCTTTGGAGGATTACATCAAGTGGTATCAGAGCCACTTCAAAGGCTAAGTTTTCATTTTTCTTACCTTTAGTTCTTCCTTTTTATTTTATCAATTCATGTTTTCTTTTAAATCTGTTGTTTGTTTCAGAAAACCAAATAAAAATCTATGATCTTTTTCAAAATCTGCTTCTCTTTAAAGGCTAGTAATTTGTTCTTCGTTGAGTTCAATTGATCTAGGTTGTTAGAGAGAGTTTTTTTTTCGTGGCTGCATAGCCTCTTTTTCGTGAGTACTAGGTTAAAATTGGTGAGAATATTGCCTTTCCTTTTCCTAGAATAAACCATAAAAGCTCAATTGCCATTTATTTTGATTCTGCTTTATTTTTGATTGCCTTTTTGCCTGATTTCCTTTTTTTCTAATTTTCCTTTTCCTAGGACAAACCACAAAAGTTAATTGCCTTTTCTTTTGTTTCTGTCATATTCTTGATTGCCTTTTATTTTCTGAATTCTTTTCGAGATTTTCCTTTTCCTAGGACTATTTACTGCGAGATATTTTTGTTAATTTGCAGGAAATCATGTCACGAGAGGAAGAAGACAACCCACCCCAACTCGGTAACAAACTCCTAGTAGAAGCTGTCACAGCTAGTATGGCTAAAATCCTTAGACAAGAATTGGATCAGAGGTTTGAAGAGTTTCGACTAGAGCTGCATGGTGATGCACATCAGAAACGTGCCTCATGGTCTAAGCAAGAGAGTTCTGATAAAGGACACGACCGTACAATACCTCAGCTAGGAAAATCCGATGGAGGGTCTAGGAGGCTTGGTTCTGGATCAGACATGTTAGCCGAAGAATATTATGGGCACAATAGCGACGTATCTAGAAGAGGCTATAGAAACTATAGGCATAGAGAGAATCAAACGCGTAATCAAGACAATCTGGGAGGTCTTAAAATTCGCATACCTTCATTCCAAGGAAGAAACGATCCAGACGCTTATTTAGAATGGGAAACTAAGATAGAGTTGGTTTTCAATTGCCAACAATATACTGAGGAGAATAGAGTGAGAGTGGCTGCTACCGAGTTTACAGATTATGCTTTAACTTTGTGGGAACAACTTGTTACTAATAGAAGACGGAATGTAGAACCTACAATCTGCACTTGGAGAGAATTGAAAACAGTCATGAGGAAGCGGTTTGTTCAAACTCATTATCACCGAAGTTTGCATCAGAAACTGAGGGGATTAGCTCAAGGAAATCGATCAGTTGAGGAGTATTATCAAGAGATGGAAGCTTTAATGCTTAGAGCTGACATACTGGAGGATAAAGAGGCGACAATGGTTAGGTTTCTAGGGGGATTAAACCGCGAGATACAAGACAGATTGGAAATGGAATTTTATGTTGAGATGGAAGATATGCTTCATAAAGCTATCTTGTTTGAACAGCAGCTCAAACGCAAGGGTCAGAACCGAAGTTACAACAACTACAAGCCCATTTATCCAAGAGATGAACGACCAAGAGAAGTTGTAAAACCAGAACCGGTCACAGGAGAAACTAGGGGCGTTCTGGAAAGCTCCCACTTAACTAGGAACAGGGCTGAAACGAAACCGCGGGCTAGGGAAGTTAAGTGTTTTAAGTGTCAAGGGCGAGGACATTATGCGAATGCTTGCCCAAACCAGAAAGTTATGATGCTGCCAACGGGAGAGTATGAGACAGCTGACGAAGAGGAACTAGAGCTTGAAGAACTTGAGCCTGCGCTCACTTATGAAGCTACACCTTTGAGTGGTAATCTCATTGTAGCAAGGAGATCACTCAGCTTGACTGCGTAACCATCAGAACGAGAACAGAGGGAAAACTTGTTCCATAGAAGGTGTATGGTGCAAAACAAAATTTGTAGCATGATCCATTGATGGAGGCAGCTGTACTAACGTGGCTAGTGATACAATGGTGAAGAAACTAGGTTTGGAAACAAAGCCACATCCAAAACCTTATAAGATTCAATGGCTGAATGAGAGTGGAGAACTAAGTGTGGCTAAGAAAGTGATGGTTTCTTTGTCAATTGGAGAGTATGAGGATGACATTCTGTGTGACATCTTACCAATGGAAGTTGGGCACATACTGTTAGGAAGACCATGGCAATCCGACAGAAAGGTTGTACACGATGGTTTTACAAACCGTCACTCCTTCACTCACCAAGGCCGAAAGATAGTGTTGTTGCCGTTATCTCCTCAAGAGGTGTACAAGGATCAGCTGCAGTTTAAGGGGTCAAGAGAGGCACCACCACAAGGCCGTAAGGCATCTAATTACTACACAAAAATTGTACCAACCAAACATTCACTTATTAACCGTCCCGTGCTTTTATTCGTGTTCAAAGAAGCCTTAGCTTATTTATCTAACCTAGAGCCGGTTTTGCCGAGCAAAATGTCTTCTCTTTTGCAGGAATTTGAAGATGTTTTCCCATAGGAGATCAAAGACGGATTACCTCCTATTAGAGGAATTGAACACCAAATCGATTTGGTTCATGGCGCTTCTCTACCAAACAGACCCGCCTACCGAACCAACCCTATGGAGACTAAGGAACTTCAAAAACAAGTGGATGAGCTGCTAGAGAAGGGGCATATCCGAGAGAGCATGAGCCCTTGTGCCGTTCCCGTACTTCTCGTGCCAAAGAAGGATAGCAGCTGGCGTATGTGTGTAGATTGCAGAGCAATCAACAACATAACAGTTAAGTATCGACATCCTATCCCTAGGCTTGATGATATGCTTGATGAATTGCATGGTTCTGTCATTTTCTCTAAGATAGATTTAAAAAGTGGTTATCATCAGATTAGAATGAAAGAGGGTGATGAGTGGAAAACTGCATTCAAAACTAAGCATGGTTTATACAAATGGTTAGTGATGCCATTTGGGCTGACAAATGCACCTAGCACTTTTATGAGATTGATGAATCATGTCCTTAGAACATTTATATGCGAGTTTGTAGTGGTTTATTTCGATGACATCTTAGTCTACAGCAAGAATCTAGACGATCATATTCAGCATGTTAGTAAGGTTTTAGAAGCGCTTAGACAAGAAAAGTTATATGCCAACCTTAAGAAATGCACTTTCTGCACGGATAATCTTGTGTTTCTAGGCTTTGTCGTAAGTGCAGGGGGAATTAAGGTGGACGAGGAAAAGGTGAAAGCCATTCGAGAATGGCCCACGCCTAAGAGCTTAAGTGAAGTTAGGAGCTTTCATGGACTAGCTGGGTTCTATAGGCGCTTCATAAGAGATTTTAGCACGTTGGCTGCTCCATTAACCGAGATAATCAAGAAGGAAGTTGGGTTTAAGTGGACAGAAGCACAAGAAACCGCCTTCAGCACATTAAAGGATAAGCTTATCAATGCTCCTATTCTAGCTTTACCTAATTTTCTTAAAACATTTGAAATAGAATGTGATGCTTCTAATGTGGGTATTGGAGCTGTTTTGATGCAGGATAAGAAAGCCATTGCGTATTTTAGTGAAAAATTGGGAGGATCAACCTTGAACTATCCCATTTACGATAAGGAGTTGTACGCGTTAGTGAGGGCTTTGCAAACATGGCAGCACTACCTTTGGCCAAAGGAATTTGTGATACATACTGACCATGAGTCACTTAAGTCATATGATCGTGGATGACACAACAGCTGCAGCACCTGAAGTAGAGGGTCGGATTACACATTCCAAAGCTAAGGAGATGGCCAAGGAAGCTCATTCCCTCATTTCCGAAGGAGTTGACGAGCTAGCAGCTGCACAAGTCTTCAACATCTCCATATTGAAGACTTCTCCTGGTAATGATAACTAGGTAACGTAGGTGAGGAAGTTTGTACTCTTCTTCCCATAGAGAGTTTTGTCCCAATTGGGTTTTCTCTCATGGTTTTTAATGAGGCAGATGGAATCACTACGGCGAGTTACTTAGGAGTCTTACCATTAGGAGAATAATGTACAAACCAATCTGGTTTTGTACTTCGTAGATTTTGAGGTGCACCATTAGGGGACGCCTCGTTGTTTTTATTTAAACGCTTCGTTATTTTATTTAAGTTTCAAATTACATGTTGTTTTTTTGGTTTAAAAACTACATGCTGTTCTGTTTTAGGGTTGTATTTAAACCCCATAACTTGCTGTAAATTTCTTAGAGTATTATTTTGACAAAAAAACTTCTTTAAAGTTTTCATGCTCTCAAGCCACGGTTCTGGACATCCTAGAGCCTGAATTTCCCATCACGTTGTGAGCCAAGAGATTCTTCACTAATTCATCTAATCACAGAAATCTATCCATTCTATCACTTCATCTTCGTCACCTACAATTCCTCATCACGTCCTCATCTTATTCCGAATCCATTCTGCCACGTCAATCCATCAGTTCTATTGTCACACAGAGACTTTGCCGTCATATCTCAGAAACCCCTCGTCCAAATACGCTCAAAACTCATAACCGAGTTTCTCACACTCCAATCTATCCGCTGCTCAAATTTCATTCGACTCCGAGTTCTCTAGCCCTGATTTTCAGAGTTCTATCCTAGGGAAAATCACATCAAGTGGTATTAGAGCCAACTTTGTGCCAAGGCTGAGAAAATCTCTAACCCTAATCTCTCTTTCTCTTGTTGTTTTCGTTCTCATTCATTGTTAGGGTTTAGATTAGTTTTCCTGAATGAATTAGGATTAGGTTTTGTTTCCTGATTGAATTAGGATTAGTTTTGAGTTTTCCTATTAGAATTAGGATTAGTTTATGTTTTCCTATTAGAATTAGGATTAGGTTTTGAGTTTTCCTATTAGAATTAGGATTAGTTTATGTTTTCCTATTAGAATTAGGATTAGGTTTTCTGATTTCCTGTTAGAATTATTATTAGTTTAGGAATCATATTCCTAGTAGGATAAGGGAAAGTTTTCGATATTTAGGCTTTTCATTCTTCTTTCTTTTTGTCTTAGAACTAGTTACTGTGAGTTGTTTTGAATTCTTTTCAGGTACCATGGAGCTTTCAGCTGAAGCTATGGAAACTCTAAACAAAGTCATGGCTCAGCAAATCAAAGAAGCCAATCAAGCAATAGCTTCTCAGCTCTTTCAACAAGTAGAGCAGCTTGATAGCAAATTTGAGAATAGATTCAAAGAGCTAAAGAATGAGCATAGTGCTACAGACCCAGAATCGTCAGAGCCCCCTAGTCCTAATGAAGCAATCAGGATTGCTAAAGGAAAGGCACACGTGGGTTCTTCTTCTAGACAGCAGAGAGTTAGACGCCTTAAATCACCAATTAGGGACAGAGAAACAATTGGTCCACAAAGGAGAAGCTCACAGCCACAAAGACGGTCTGATTATGTTGCTGGACATAGGATTTATGTGGAATCAGATCGTGAGCATTCAGGAGAAGGTGAGAGATCAGAATATAGTGGTCAAACGTTAAGGAGACCCAGAAACAGGAGCAATGCACGTGAGTATGATCCTTTGAGGCAGCAGCTGAGCAACATTAAGATCCAATTCCCTCATTTTCATGGCACCAATGACGCAGAGACATATCTGGATTGGGAGAGGAAGATGGAGTCTAATTTTCTGGTGCAGGGAACTTATGAGCTTAAAAAAGTGAAGATAGCAGTCTCAGAGTTCAATGGCTATGCATTGTTGTGGTGGGAGCAGTTGGGACTTGTCAGAGATAGACAAAGAGAGCCTTCAATCTCCACTTGGACAGAACTAGTTGCGCACATGAGGAGAAAATTTGTGCCTGCCCATTATCAGAGAGAGATGCTTAGCAAGTTGAGACGCCTTGTACAAGGCACCAGATCAGTTCGTGATTACTATCAGGAGTTGGAGACACTTATGATCAGAGCTGATTTGAGGGTGAGTGAGGATATGGTGATGTCACGTTTTCTTGGGGGATTGAACAGAGAGTTGCAAGATAAGGTAGAGCTGCAGAATTATGAAGATGTGCAGGAAATGGTGCACAAAGCTGAGTTGATAGAGGCACAACTTAAGAGGAGAATTGGCATATCTACTTTCACTTCTAGTACCCCTAAGCCAAGAGAATTCACCAAATCAGCTCCAATCAAAGATAACAGACCTGCAGCCTTTGTAGTGAAAGAAGAGATCAAAACAGAGCTTAAAACCAGAAGTGGCACTTCTAATAGCAATGTCAGATGCTTCAAGTGTCAAGGAATGGGACACTACTCCAGAGATTGTCCTAATAAGAAGATGTTTCTATTGAGAGAAGGAGGAGAGATTGTGCCTCAGGATAGCTTAGAAAGTGAGGTAGAGGACGATTTGGAGGAGGAAGAAGCAGCTGCAGCAGTTGGAGAGTTACTTGTTGCACGCAGAGCATTGAGCATTCAGGTTCATCCAGATGATAAGGAACAGCGTGAGAATCTCTTCCACACCAGATGTGTAGTTGAGGATAAGGTTTGCACCTTGATTGTTGATGGAGGCAGCTGCACCAATGCCGCCAGTGAGGAGATGGTGAAGAAGCTTAATCTTAAGACTACTTCACATCCTAAACCGTATCAGCTGTAGTGGTTAGTCAACAAGGGTGCTGTAACCGTTTCTCAGCAAGTACTCATCAAGTTGGCGATTGGGAAGTATGAAGATGAGTTGCTGTGTGATGTTGTGCCAATGAGGTCTAGTCACGTTCTGTTAGGCAGATCATGGCAGTATGATAGGCGTGTGATGCATGATGGGTACACAAACAAGCAGGTGTTTGAGTACAAGGGACAAAAAATCAGTCTTCTTCCACTCACACCAGCTGAAATCTACAAGGATCAGATGCATATGAACAGAAAGGAGAAGGAGAAAGTGTCAAATGCATTGTACATTAATCACAATGAATTTAACAAGCTGTTTGATCCAGAAATGACTACTTTTATGTTTGTGTACAAGGAGACATTGGCGTGTACTAAAGCTTCACAGGAGCTTCCACATGAGATGATTCAGATCATAGAGGAGTATGAGGATGTTTTTCCTAAAGAGATACCACCGGGATTGCCACCAATTCGAGGAATTGAGCATCAGATTTATTTAGTGCCTGGCTCTGTGTTGCCAAACAAACCAGCTTACAGAACTAATCCACTTGAGACTAAAGAGCTTCAGAAGCAAGTAGAGGAGCTGATGAGTAAGGGCTATATTCGTGAGAGTTTAAGCCCATGTGATGTACCAGTGTTGTTAGTGCCTAAGAAAGATGGGACATGGAGATTGTTTATGGTTTTAATCCACAATCCCCTCTAGACTTGATTTCTTTGCCTTTGAGTGTGAAATGTAGTGCAGATGGAAAAGCAAAGGCTGAACAAGTTAGGAGAATTTACGCCAAAGCCAGGGAGAATATAGAGAAGAAGACTGAGCCTTACCAGAACCACGCCAACAAAAGAAGAAAGGAGCTGATATCTGAAGAAGGAGATTTGGTGTGGATTCATCTTAGGAAAGATCGATTTCCAGAAGAGAGGAAGAGCAAGCTACTGCCACGAGTTGATGGTCCATTTGAAGTCATCAAGAGGATCAATAACAATGCTTACCAGATCGATCTCCAAGGTAAGTATAACATATCAAATTCGTTCAATGTTTCTGATTTGCTTCCTTATGTTGCAGATACAGATTTGAGGACAAATCCTTTTCAAGAGGGAGAGGAGGATATGATCGTGGATGACACAACAGCTGCAGCACCTGAAGTAGAGGGTCGGATTACACGTTCCAGAGCTAAGGAGATGGCCAAGGAAGCTCATTCCCTCATTGCCGAAGGAGTTGACGAGCTAGCAGCTGCACAAGTCTTCAACATCTCCATCTTGAAGACTTCTCCTGGTAATGATAACTAGGTAACTTAGGTGAGGAAGTTTGTACTCTTTTTACCATATAGAGTTTTGTCCCAATTGGGTTTTCTCTCATGGTTTTTAATGAGGCAGATGGAATCACTACGGCGAGTTACTTAGGAGTCTTACCATTAGGAGAATAATGTACAAACCAATCTGGTTTTGTACTTCGTAGATTTTGAGGTGCACCATTAGGGGACGCCTCGTTGTTTTTATTTAAACGCTTCGTTGTTTTATTTAAGTTTCAAATTACATGTTGTTTTTTTGGTTTAAAAACTACATGCTATTCTGTTTTAGGGTTGTATTTAAACCCCATAACTTGCTGTAAATTTCTTAGAGTATTATTTTGACAAAAAGACTTCTTTAAAGTTTTCATGCTCTCAAGCCACGGTTCTGGACATCCTAGAGCCTGAATCTCCCATCACGTTGTGAGCCAAGAGATTCTTCACTAATTCATTTAATCACAGAAATCTATCCATTCTATCACTTCATCTTCGTCACCTACAAGTCCTCATCACGTCCTCATCTTATTCCGAATCCATTATGCCACGTCAATCCATCAGTTCTATTGTCACACAGAGACTTTGCCGTCATATCTCAGAAACCCCTCTCTCAATACACTCAAAACTCATAACCGAGTTTCTCACACTCCAATCTATCCGCTGCTCAAATTTCATTCGATTCCGAGTTCTCTAGCCCTGATTTCCAGAGTTCTATCCTAGGGAAAATCACATCATTAAGCATCTCAAGGTCCAACACAAGCTGAACAAACGCCATGCTAGGTGGATGGAATTCATTGAAACCTTTCCCTATGTCATTTGTTTCAAACAAGGTATGGACAATGTGGTCGCTGATGCATTGTCAAGGAGGTACACTCTACTCTCTACTCTTGAAACTAAGCTTCTAGGGTTTGAACATTTGAAAGAGCTTTATGGAACCGATTCTGATTTTAAAGCCATATTTGCTGAATGTTCTAAACATGGTTCTGGCCGATACTATAAGCATGATGGTTTCTTGTTTTATGAGAACCGATTATATGTACCTAATTGTTATGTTAGAGATCTTTTAGTTAGGGAAGCACATGGAGGAGGTCTCATGGGTCACTTTGGTGTGGCTAAAACACTGAAAGTCATGCAAGATCACTTCTTTTGGCCACACATGAGAAGAGATGTTGAACGAGTATGTTTCTCGTTGTGTAACTTGCAAGCAAGCCAAATCTACTACACAACCCCACGGTTTGTATTCTCCTTTACCTATTCCTGAGCATCCTTGGGTTGATATTTCCATGGATTTTGTAGTAGGATTGCCTGGAATGCGGGCTGGAAGAGATTCCATCTTTGTGGTAGTTAATAGGTTCTCGAAAATGGCTCATTTTATTGCTTGTCACAAGACTGATTGATATGATCGTGGATGACACAACAGCTGCAGCACCTGAAGTAGAGGGTCGAATTACACGTTCCAGAGCTAAGGAGATGGCCAAGGAAGCTCATTCCCTCATTTCGAAGGAGTTGATGAGCTAGCAGCTGCACAAGTCTTCAACATCTCCATCTTGAAGACTTCTCCTGGTAATGATAACTAGGTAACTTAGGTGAGGAAGTTTGTACTCTTTTTCCCATAGAGAGTTTTGTCCCAATTGGGTTTTCTCTCATGGTTTTTAATGAGGCAGATGAATTACTACAGCGAGTTACTTAGGGAGTCTTACCATTAGGAGAATAATGTACAAAACCAATCTGGTTTTGTACTTAGTAGATTTTGAGGTGCACCATTAGGGGACGCCCTCGTTGTTTTTATTTAAACGCTTCGTTGTTTTATTTAAGTTTCAAACTACATGTTGTTTTTTGGTTTAAAAACTACATGCTGTTCTGTTTTAGGGTTGTATTTAAACCCGAGAACTTGCTGTAAATTTCTTAGAGTATTATCATTGAAAAAGACTTCTTATTGAGTTTTACATGCTCTCAAGCCACGGTTCTGTAAATCCTAGAGCTTGAATCTCCTATCACGTTGTGAGCCAAGAGATTCTTCACTAATTCATCTAATCACAGAAATTTATCCATTTAATCACTTCAATTCGTCACCCCACCAATTCACGCGAATCAGCAGCCATATCCATCTCATCAGATCACGTCCTCATCTTATTCTAATCCATTCCGCCACAACATTTCCGTCAGTTCTTTGTTTCTCAACGAGTTTGCCATCATATCTCAGAAACCCCTCGATCAATTCCACTCAAAACTTACCAGCACGTTCCCCACTCTCCAATCTATCCGCTGCTCAAGTTTCATTCGATTCCGAGTACTCTAGCCCCGATTTTCAGTGTTCTATCCTAGGGGAGAATCACATCAAGTGGTATCAGAGCCAACTCTGTGCCAAGCTGAGAAAATCTCTAACCCAAATCTCTCTTTCTCTTGTTATTTTCGTTCTCATTCATTGTTAGGGTTTAGATTAGTTTTCCTGATTGAATTAGGATTAGGTTTTGAGTTTTCCTATTAGAATTAGGATTAGTTTCTGTTTTCCTATTTAGAATTAGGATTAAGTTTTCTGTTTTCCTGTTAGAATTAGGATTAGTTTAGGAATCCTATTCTAGTAGGATTAGGGAAAGTTTTCGATATTTAGGCTTTTCATTCTTCTTTCTTTTTGTCTTAGAACTAGTTACTGTGAGTTGTTTTGAATTCTTTTAAGGTACCATGGAGCTTTCAGCTGAAGCTATGGAAGCTCTAAACAAAGTCATGGCTCAGCAAATCAAAGAAGCCAATCAAGCAATAGCTTCTTAGCTCTTTCAGCAATTAGAGCAGCTTGATAGCAAGTTTGAGAACCGATTCAAAGAGCTAAAGAATGATCAAAGTGCTACCGAGCCAGAATCATCAGAGCCTCCTAGTCCTAATGAAGCAATCAGGATTGCTAAAGGAAAGGCACATGTGGGGTTCTTCTTCTAGACAGCAGAGAGTTAGACTCCTTAAATCACCAATTAGGGACAGAGAAATAGTTGGTCATCAAAGGAGAAGCTCACAGCCACAAAGACGGTCTGATTACGTTGCTAGACATAGGATTTATGTGGAATCAGATCATGAGCATTCGGAAGAAGGTGAAAGATCAGAATATAGTGGTGAAACGTTAAGGAGACCTAGAAACAGAGACAGCAGCTGAGCCACATTAATATCCAATTCCCTCCTTTTCATGGCACTAATGACGCAGAGACATATTTGGATTGGGAAAGGAAGATGGAGTCTAATTTTCTGGTGCAGGGAACTTATGAACTTAACAAGGTTAAGATAGCAGTTTCAGAGTTTAATGCCTATGCATTGTTGTGGTGGGAGCAGTTGGGACTTGTCAGAGACGGACAAAGAGAGCCTCTAATCACCACTTGGAGAGAACTTGTTAGACACATGAGGAGAAAGTTTGTGCCTGCGCACTATCAGAGAGAGATGCTTAGCAAGTTGAGACGCCTTGTACAAGGCACCAGATTAGTTCGTGATTACTATCAGGAGTTGGAGACACTTATGATCAGAGCTGATTAGAGGGAAAGTGATGATATGGTGATATCTCGTTTTCTTGGGGGATTGAACAGAGAGTTGCAAAATAAGGTAGAGCTGCAGAATTATGAAGATGTGCAGGAAATGGTGCACAAAGCTGAGTTGATAGAGGCGCAGCTTAAGAGGAGAATTGGCAGATCTACTTTCACAGCTCCAATCAAAGATAACAGACTTGCAGCCTTTGTAGTGAAAGAAGAGGTCAAACCAGAGTTTGAAACCAGAAGTGGCACTTCTAATAGCAACGTCAGATGCTTCAAGTGTCAAGGAATGAGACACTACTCCAGAGACTGTCCTAACAAGAAGATGTTTCTGTTGAGAGAAGGAGGAGAGATTGTGCCTCAGGAGAGTTCAAAAGTGAGGTAGAAGACGATTTGGAGGAGGAAGAAGCAGCTGCAGCAGTTGGGGAGTTACTTGTTGCACGCAGAGCATTGAGCATTCAGGTTCATCCAGATGACAGAGATCAGCGTGAGAATCTCTTTCACACCAGATGTGTTTTTCAGGGAAAGGTGTGTACACTGATTGTAGATGGAGGGAGTTGCACTAATGCAGTCAGTGAAGAAATGGTAAAGAAGCTTAATCTGAAGACTACTTCTCATCCTAGACCATATCAGCTGCAGTGGTTGGATAGTAAATGAGCCATTACAGTTTCTCCACAGGTTACAGTTCAGCTATCTATTGGGAAGTATGAAGATGAGCTGCTGTGTGATGTTGTGTCAATGAGGTCTAGTCACGTTCTGTTGGGCAGACCATGGCAGTATGATAGGCGTGTGATGCATGATGGGTACACAAACAAGCAGGTGTTTGAGTACAAGGGACGAAAAATTACTCTTCTTCCACTTACACCAGCTGAAATATATAAGGATCAGATGCATATGAACAGAAAGGAGAAGGAGAAAGTGTCAAACGCATTGTACATCAATCACAGTGAGTTTAACAAGCTGTTTGATCTAGAAATGACTGCTTTTATGTTTGTGTACAAGGAGACATTGGCGTGTACTAAACCATCAGAGGAGCTTCCACATGAGATGATTCAGATTATTGAGGAGTATCAGGACGTTTTTCCTGAGGAGATACCACCGGGACTGCCTCCAATTCGTGGTATTGAGCATCAGATTGATTTAGTGCCTGGTTCTGTGTTGCCAAACAAACCAGCTTACAGAACTAATCCAGTTGAGACTAAAGAGCTTCAGAAGCTAGGAGGAGCTGCAATCAACTACCCAACTTATGACAAGGAGTTGTATGCATTAGTTAGAGCACTTCAAACGTGGCAGCATTACTTGTGGCCAAAAGAATTCGTCATTCATACAGATCATGAGTCGTTGAAGCACTTAAAGGGACATCAAAAGCTCAACAAGAGACACGCCAGATGGATGGAGTTCATAGAGACGTTTCCATACATAGTTAAGTACAAGAAAGGTAAGGATAATGTAGTTGTAGATGCATTATCAAGAAGGTACATTTTAGTCTCTACTTTAACTTCTAAGTTGGTTGGTTTTGAGCATATGATGTGTCTGCATTTTACCACATTTTAGGACCATTATTTAGCATGTTTTGCATTCATACTTGCATTATTATCATTGTTTTAGGTTCTTTTTAGCATAATTTGCAATATTAGTGTTGGGCATTGCATACATTGCATAAAAGGGATTTTTAGGTACTTTTTGGAGCTTATCACGGAGTATTTCGGATTACAAGAAGACCAATAAGGAATCGTCTGGCCTAAGATTGAAGTTCAGGACACGAACTAGAAGATTTGGCACTCGAGTCTCTGACACTCGACCATCACTTGGTGGAGTGACTTTACGGGCCAGAACTAAGACTTTGGACGAAGATTGACTCTTTGGGCTTCTTTGCGAAAAAGGCCAATCAAAACCCCTTTGTGCAAGCCCAATTATCTTTTAGGCTTTTTCTATTTTCTTTCTTAAGGAAATTTCCTTTTCACTTCTTAAAAGGAATTTCCCATTTTTCTTTCTAGGGAATTTTCCCTTTTTCTCTTTAAGTATTTTTCCTTTTTTTAAGATCTTTTGATCTATAAATTGTACTAGAATTTCTGCTTTCAATATACAATCTTTTCTAGCAATTTTCGAGTCTCATATTTTACAAAGGCATTTACGATTTTGTAGTCTTAAGTTTTATGCAATTGATTTTCGATTTTAAGTCTATGTTTTATTTCATGAATTGTGAGTAAGTTAGTCTAGGGTTCTTGAGGAAAGGGTGAGATTAGGGGAAAACTTAGGGATTTCCAGATTTGTTTTTGTTTAATTAAGGTCTTAGATCTCTTTAATTTAAGTGTTCTTATTGTTTGTTTCTTTCTGATCAATTGAAATTTGATCTCTTGGTGAATCCCCCCCCGAGAGGCGTTTGGGGAATCACTTGAACATGCTTAAATTAAGATAGCATCTTCCTAGCTCAAGAGATTGATTTTCTAGGGTGTTATTAGGCTTTGTAAGGTCCATACTTAAGGCCTCTTGAATTTCCAATCGTTGGGCGAGAGTCAAGTCAGGTTGTCTTTTAGGAGAGGTCCCATTGCGCGAGAGCGAATGTGATTACTTTGTGATTCCTTGCTTAGAGGTCATCTAAATAGGTTGATAGATAAGTCTGGAAACACTAGGAATACCCTAATCATTGATCCTAAACCTCGAGAACCCGTTTTTCCTCTATTGAACTTTCGTGATTTTAATACTCTGTTTTAGGTTGAGATTTCTTGCTGCACTTCATTATTAGTTTTACTATTTCTTTACCATTAAATGCTCTGTTTTTACATTCTAAATACTTTGTTTCGTTTTTAGCAATTTGTTTTAAGATTCCGTTGTCACCTAGGATAGATCACCACTCGCTAAACCGAATCTAGCTTAGATTAGAATAAGTAGATTATATCTTGATTGCTAGTTACTCTCCCATTGGATTGACACCATACTGTACTGCAATTGATTAAATAGACAGTTTGGTATTTGAGAAAACACCGCAAAAACCTGTTTATCAGCATATTAAAGACTTGTATGAGACTGACAATGACTTTGCTGAGAGCTATGGCAATAATCAGAGAGCTGCTAGTTAGAGAGGCGCATGGAGGTGGATTAGCAGGGCATTTTGGAGTTACAAAGACTCTACTTGGACTGCAGGATCACTTCTATTGGCCAAACATGAAGACAGATGTCGATCAGGTTTGTTCTAGGTGTGAAACGTGTAAAATGGCTAAGAGTAAGGTACAGCCACACGGTTTGTACACACCTCTTCCTATTCCTTCGCAGCCCTGGACTCATTTATCTATGGACTTTGTACTTGGCTTCCCTCGAACCAGAAATGGTAGAGATTCTATTTTTGTGGTTGTTGACAGGTTTAGCAAGATGTCTCACTTTATAGCTAGCCACAAGACGGATGATGATGTTTGTGTAGCTAATCTGTTTTTCAGGGAAGTTGTGAGATTGCATGGAATGCCTCAACTGATAGTTTCAGATCGAGACACCAAATTCTTAGGGCATTTCTGGCTGACTGATGGACAGACAGAAGTAGTGAACAGAACGTTGTCAACACTTTTAAGGACATTGGTGAAGAGCAACATCAAGTCATGGGAAGAGTGTCTACCACATGTAGAGTTTGCTTACAATCATGCTAAGCATTCTGCCACTCTCTTTTCTCCCTTTGAGATTGTTTACGGTTTTAACCCACAATCTCCTCTAGACTTGATTTCTTTGCCTTTGAGTGTGAAATGTAGTGCAGATGGAAAAGCAAAGGCTGAACAAGTTAGGAGAATTCATGCCAAAGCCAAGGAGAACATAGAGAAGAAGACAGAGCAGTACAAGAAGCACGCCAACAAAGGAAAAAAGGAGCTGATATTTGAAGAAGGAGATTTGGTCTGGATTCATCTCAGGAAAGACCGATTTCCAGAAGAGAGGAAGAGCAAGCTACTGCCACGAGTTGATGGTCCATTTGAAGTCATCCAGAGGATCAACAACAATGCTTACAAGATCGATCTCCGAGGTAAGTATAACATATCAAATTCGTCCAATGTTTCTGATTTGCTTCCTTATGTTGCAGATACAGATTTGAGGACAAATCATTTTCAAGAAGGAGAGGATGATATGATCGTGGATGACACAACAGCTGCAGCACCTGAAGTAGAGGGTCGGATTACACGTTCCAGAGCTAAGGAGATGGCCAAGGAAGCTCATTCCCTCATTGCCGAAGGAGTTGACGAGCTAGCAGCTGCACAAGTCTTCAACATCCCCATCTTGAAGACTTCTCCTGGTAATGATAACTAGGTAACTTAGATGAGGAAGTTTGTACTCTTTTTCTCATAGAGAGTTTTGTCCCAATTGGGTTTTCTCTTATGGTTTTTAATGAGGCAGATGGAATCACTACGGCGAGTTACTTAGGAGTCTTACCATTAGGAGAATAATGTACAAACCAATCTGGTTTTGTACTTAGTAGATTTTGAGGTGCACCATTAGGGGACGCCTCATTGTTTTTATTTAAACGCTTCGTTGTTTTATTTAAGTTTCAAACTACATGTTGTTTTTTGGTTTAAAAACTACATGCTGTTCTGTTTTAGGGTTGTATTTAAACCCGAGAACTTGCTGTAAATTTCTTAGAGTATTATCATTGAAAAAGACTTCTTATTGAGTTTTACATGCTCTTAAGCCACGGTTCTGTAAATCCTAGAGCCTGAATCTCCTATCACGTTGTGAGCCAAGAGATTCTTCACTAATTCATCTAATCACAGAAATCTATCCATTTAATCACTTCAATTCGTCACCCCACCAATTCACGCGAATCAGCAGCCATATCCATCTCATCAGATCACGTCCTCATCTTATTCTAATCCATTCCGCCACAACATTCCATCAGTTCTTTGTTTCTCAACGAGTTTGCCATCGTATCTCAGAAACCCCTCTATCAATTCCCCTCAAAACTTACCAGCACGTTCCCCACACTCCAATCTATCCGCTGCTCAAGTTTCATTCGATTCCGAGTACTCTAGCCCCGATTTTCAGAGTTCTATCCTAGGGAGAATCACATCACTGATGATGCATCGCATGTAGCTAGCTTGTTCTTTAGAGAAATTGTTAGGTTGCATGGTATGCCTAAGACAATAGTTTCTGATCATGACACTAAGTTCTAAAGCCACTTTTGGCGCACGTTATGGTCTTAGTTAGGCACTAAGCTGATTTTTTCTACTACTTTCCACCCCCAAACTGATAGCCAAACAGAAGTAGTTAACCGCACTTTGTCTACACTCTTGCGTGCTTTGATTAAAAAGAACCTTAAGTCTTGGGAAGATTGTTTGCCACATGTAGAATTTGCTTATAATCATTATGTGCATTCAGCATCTAAATATTCACCATTCCAAGTCGTGTATGGATTTGATCCCTTGTCTCCGTTGGATTTAACCCCTTTACCTGAGCGTGAAAGGCTTAGTTTGGATGGTAAGAAGAAGGCAGAGTTAGTTAAACAGATTCATGAGGAGGCCAGAATCAATATCGACGCAAAGACAAAGTTGTATGCTCAACAAGGTAACAAAGGAAGACGTGAACTCATTTTCAATGAGGAAGATCAAGTCTGGGTGCATCTAAGGGATCATTGGGCCATGCGGGTTCCCCGTAATAATTATGACCCATACCTTTAGCTAATTTAGCTCGTAATACAAGATCATTCAAATCTGTTTTTTTTGTTATTGGGATAGGTGAATTCTTATGGATCCATCCCCCGAGGGAACCGGACATGATAATTTTTCATCATCCGGAAGGAGAGGTTTCCAGCTGAAAGGAAATCGAAGCTCATGCCAAGAATTGATGGACCATTCACCGTTGTTAAGAGGATCAACAACAACGCCTATGAACTCGATCTTCAAGGTAAGTACAACATAAGTTCAAGCTTCAACGTATCTGACTTGAGCCCTTTTCTTGCAGATGAAACAGATTTGAGGACAAATCTTCTTGAAGAAGGGGCGGATGATATGATATTGGTCAAGACAGAACCTAACACAACGGATGAGGAGCATATGGATAAGGACTTATTGCATGTACCAGCTGGGGCCATGACAAGATCAAGGACTAAGCTCTTCAACCAAGTTGTAGGAGGACTTGTGGTGCGGATTCAAAGTCAAGAAGAAGATAATTGATGTTTCTGCATTTTACCACATTTTAGGACCATTATTTAGCATGTTTTGCATTCATACTTGCATTATTATCATTGTTTTAGGTTCTTTTTAGCATAATCTGCATTATTAGTGTTGGGCATTGCATACATTGCATAAAAGGAATTTTTAGGTACTTTTTGGAGCTTATCAGGGAGTATTTCGGATTACAAGAAGACCAATGAGGAATCATCTGGCCTAAGGTTGAAGTTCAGGATGCGAATTAGAAGATTTGGCACTCGAGTCTCTGACACTCGAGCATGACACTCGACCATCACTTGGTCGAGTGACTTTACGGGCCAGAACTAAGACTTTGGACGAAGATTAAATCTTTGGGCTTCTCTGCGAAAAAACCCCTTTGTGCAAGCCCAATTATCTTTTAGTTCTTTTTCTATTTTTTTCTTTCTTAAGGAAATTTCCTTTTTAACTTTTTAAAGGAATTTCCCATTTTTCTTTCTAGGGAATTTTCCCTTTTTCTCTTTAAGTATTTTTCCTTTTCCTTTAAGATCTTTTGATCTATAAATTGTACTAGAATTTCTACTTTCAATATACAATCTTTTTTAGCAAAATATCGAGTCTTATATTTACAAAGGCATTTACGATTTTTCTTAAGTCTTATGCAATTGATTTTCGATTTTAAGTCTATGTTTTATTTCATGAATTCTGAGTAAGTTAGTCTAGGGTTCTTGAGAAAAGGGTGAGGTTAGGGGAAAACTTAGGGATTTCCATATTTGTTTATGTTTAATTAAAGTCTTAGATCTCTTTAATTTAAGTGTTCTTAAGGCTTGTTTCTTTCTGATCAATTGAAATTCGATCTCTTGGTGAATCCCCCCCCCCCCCCCCCCCCCCGAGAGGCGTTTGGGGAATCACTTGAACATGCATAAATTAAGATAGCATCTTTCTAGCTCAAGAGATGGATTGTCTAGGGTGTTATTAGGCTTTTTAAGGTCCATACTTAAGGCCTCTTGAATTTACAATCATTGGGCGAGAGTCAAGTCAGGTTGTCTTTTAGGAGAGGTCCCATTGCCCGAGAGCGAATGTGATTACTTTGTGATTCCTTGCTTAGAGGTCATCTAAATAGGTTGAAAGATAAGTCTGGAACCCCTAGGAATACCCTAATCATTGATCCTAAACCTCGAGAACCCGTTTTTCCTCAATTGAACTTTCGTGATTTTAATGCTCTGCTTTAGGTTGAGATTTCTTGCTGCACTTCATTATTAGTTTTACTATTGATTTACCTTTAAATGCTCTGTTTTTACATTCTAAATACTTTGTTTCGTTTTTAGCAATTTGTTTTAAGATTCCGTTGTCACCTAGGATAGATCACCACTCGCTAAACCGAATCTGGCTTAGATTAGAATAAGTAGATTATATTTTGATTGCTAGTTACTCTCCCATTGGATTGACACCATACTATACTGCAATTGATTAAATAGACAGTTTGGTATTTGAGAAAACACTGTAAAAACCTGTCTATCAAATTGGCGCCGTTGCCAACTGGGAATAGTTAGCTACAATTAGGAAAATCACTTTTCTGAGACTAAGTTTTACTATACTATTA
The DNA here is from genome assembly GCA_023374145.1 of Lepidium sativum. NCBI lineage: Eukaryota > Viridiplantae > Streptophyta > Magnoliopsida > Brassicales > Brassicaceae > Lepidium > Lepidium sativum. The sequence goes on along the minus strand of JAKUCM010000116.1, from coordinate 14,618 downwards.
TTCTAAACTCGTTTCTGGTTTCTGTTTGCTTTCAGGTACACTCGATCAACAAGCTTGACCAACACAACCCGAGCTCGTTGATCCTTCTTCTGTTTCCAGAGAGCTCGAGCAGACCCCAGAAACACTCGATCACTACACTAGAGCAACACCCGCTCGAGTGTTATTTCTGACAACACAAATCACTTGCATGAATACCAGATCCCGTGGTAGTGAAGACCTCATTCCATACTCTGACAGAATAGACCGTTTGCCTCGTGAATACTTGCGAGAACAACGGAACAGATTGAACGAAGAATACACGGATCAGGTGAACATGGAAGAACAAGTACAAGCTACTGAACTAGGAACTCGTCCTAGGAGAGTTAGACACATTGGCGCCGGTGATGCTCCCAGTATCCACACTCAACGCCATGGAATTGTCCCACCAGCCATCGCCAACAATAACTTTGAGATTAAGAGTGGAATGATCTCCATGGCTCAGAACAGTAAATTTCATGGTTTACCTTCTGAGGACCCACTAGATCATCTTGATGAATTTGAAAGACTAACCAGTCTGACAAAAATAAATGGGGTTAGTGAGGATGCTCTGAAATTGCGATTGTTTCCTTTCTCTCTTGGAGACAAAGCACATCTATGGGAAAAACACTTGCCACAAGGGTCTATCACATCTTGGGATGCCTGCAAAGAAGCGTTTCTAGGCAAATTCTTTTCCAATTCCAGAACTGCGAAACTTCGCAATTCCATCTCTGGTTTTAAGCAAAACCATTCCGAAACATTCTCTGAGGCTTGGGAACGATTCAAGATGTACCAATCACAATGTCCTCATCATGGTTTCACTACTGAGTCCCTTTTCAGTACTCTCTACAGAGGCGTGATTCCCAAGATACGCATGTTGCTAGACATAGCCAGCAATGGGAATTTTCTAAATAAGGATGTCGATGATGGATGGGAATTAGTGGAGAATTTAGCTCAAGCAGACGGCCAATACAGTGAAGACTATGATCGAACTCCTAGAGGCGTAACAGATTCAGATATGGTTAGTAGAAAGGAGCTCAAAGCCATACAAGACAAACTGGACAAGCTACTTTCAGCTCACCATAAGCAAGAACACCATGTCGGTGAAACAGAACGGGTTGAAGAAGACGATGACGAAGTTGAAGAAGTCAATTTCGTACAGAATCAAAGCAACAACTACAGACAATTCAACAGCTACAAACCCAACCCTAACCTCTCCTACAGAAACACAAATGTAGCAAATCCAAACGACCAGGTGTACCCACCCAAACCACATCCGCAACCACAACCAAAACCATTCATACCCAAACAACAGTACCAGCAAACACACCACCAACCACCTCCTGGATACAACACGCAACCACCACAACAAACACCTGAAGTGATGGACATCTTGCTGCAGATACTAAAGGGACAGACAGCCAGCGCTTCCGAATTAACAAGAAAATTTGCTGAAGTACATGCTAAGATCGATGCTTCACATAATGAACTCAACTGCAAGTTTGAGACTCTTAATGCCCGTCTCAAATATGTGGAGAATCAACAAGGATCGTCATCAACTAATAAACAAACCGGACAGCTACCTGGAAAAGCTGTTCAAAACCCTAAGGAGTATCACGCCAACGCCATTACACTCCGTAGTGGCCGTGAATTGCTAATTCGTGCTGAACCAAAGGAGAAAACTGAGGACAGTGTCCTTCAGGAAAGGGAGGATGATTTGGTTGAAGAACAGACAGAAATCAGCACGAAAAAGCCAAAATCTATGACACTCGACCAACACACTCGATCACCACCTATTCGAGTGTCAGAAGCACAACCCAAAAACACAACTGACATACAAAATGACCCAAAACCGTTTGCTCCACCTCCTTTCAAACCACAGCTTCCTTTTCCACAGAGATTCAAAAAGGATGTTGCAGACAAGTACAAAGCTCTCTTTGAAAAGCAGATGAGGGACGTTGAAGTGAAAATACCAATTCTGGACACCTTTATGCTAATGCCCCCTTATCAAAAGTTTTTGAAAGATGCAGTCAAAGACAGAACACAAGAAGTCGAAGGGATGGTTGTGCTAACTCATGAGGTCAGCGCTATTATACAAAGAAAGGTTGTGCCTAAGAAGCTTGATGATCCAGGAACGTTCACAATTGCATGCTCGCTTGGACCTCTCACATTCAGGAGTTGCTTGTGTGATTTAGGGGCATCGATCAGCCTAATGCCTCTAACAGTCGCCAAAAGATTAGGGTTCGATAAATACAAGTCTTGTAAGATATCCTTGGTACTAGCTGACAGATCGGTTAGGATTCCACATGGAATTCTAGAAGACTTACCAGTTCGGGTTGGAGGAGTAGAAATCCCCACGGATTTCATTGTTCTAGATATGGGAGAAGAACCAAAGGACCCCTTGCTGTTTGGAAGGCCCTTCTTAGCCACTGCAGGAGCTGTGATCAATGTGCCAAAAGGAGAAATCGAACTCAACCTTGGGAAAGATTTCAAGATGACTTTCAGCATCAGCGACATAATGAGAAAACCGACCATTGAGGGTCAGCTGTTCGTGGTGCAAGAAATAGATGATCTTTCAAAGGACCTGTTTGGAGAATTAATAGAGAAAGATCACCTCGGTACTGCTTTGATAAAAGACGGTTGTGATGGATACATATATGAAGAAACTGAGATCTACAAAGGCTTGTTGGACTCTTGCAAATCACTGAAAAGTGAAAAACAGTTCGAGACTTTACACTCGACCTCAACACTCGAACAAGCAGAGCTCGAGCATCCCAATTTAGCCTCTGGAAATCAACACTCGACCACACTAAGGTCGAGTGTCAGATCGATGATGACTGGTCAGAGCTCAAATCACCTAAAGTGGAACTCAAACCACTCCCCTCCGGGCTCATGTACGCATTTCTTGGATCTAACTCTACATATCCAGTAATAGTAAACAATGCATTGAGTGATGATGAGTTAGACATGTTGCTTTCAGAATTAAGACGGTTTAGAAAAGCTTTAGGATATTCAATGTCTGACATTAGAGGGATCTCTCCCGACTTATGCACGCACAGAATTCACCTTGAAAATGAATCTTATTCTAGCAGGGAACCTCAAAGGAGATTGAATCCGAATTTAAAGGAGGTCGTTAAAAAGGAAATTTTAAAACTGTTAGATGCTGATATAATTTACCCTATCTCTGATAGTAAATGGGTGTCTCATGTGCATTGTGTGCCTAAAAAGGGAGGGGTCACTGTCATTAGAAATGAAAATGATGATTTGATTTCAAATAGAACTGTTACAGGATATAGGATGTGCATTGATTTTAGGAAATTGAATTCTACATCTAGAAAAGATCATTATCCTTTGCCATTCATCGACCAAATGCTAGAAAGGTTGGCTAATCATTTATATTATTGTTTCCTTGATGGATATAGTGGATTTTTCCAAATCCTTATACATCCAAATGATCAGGAAAAAACAACCTTTACTTGCCCTTATGGTACATTTGCATATAGGAGAATGCCATTTGGTCTTTGTAATGCACCTGCTACTTTTCAACGTTGCATGACTTCTATATTTTCAGATCTGATTGAGGAGATGGTCGAAGTGTTCATGGACGATTTCTCTGTCTATGGTTCTTCCTTCTCCTCTTTTTTGTCAAACTTGTGCAGGGTTCTATCCAGGTGCGTTGAGACGGATCTAGTGCTTAATTGGGAGAAATGCCATTTCATGGTTACAGAAGGCATCGTTCTAGGTCATATCATTTCAGAGAAGGGCATTGAAGTCGACAAAGCTAAGATAGAAGTTATGGTTCAGTTGCAAGGAGGCGGATTTCGTCTTTGACGAGGAATGCCTCAAGGCTTTTCTTGAACTCAAAGACGCCTTGATAACAGCACCAATAGTCCAAGCACCTGATTGGAATCTCCCTTTTGAGATAATGTGTGATGCTAGTGACTATGCTGTTGGAGCAGTTCTGGGACAGAAGATAGATAGGAAACTGAATGTGATCTACTATGCTAGTAGAACACTAGACGAAGCCCAGGTGAAATACGCCACCACAGAGAAGGAATTGCTTGCAGTTGTGTTCGCCTTTGAGAAATTTTGGTCCTATCTGGTTGGATCAAAAGTTATTGTGCATAATGATCATGCAGCTCTAAGATACTTGATGAAAAAGATGGATGCTAAGCCTAGACTGCTTAGATGGATTTTGTTGCTGCAAGAATTCGACATGGAGATAGTTGATAAACCAGGGATTGAAAACAGTGTTGCGGATCACTTATCAAGGATACAGGTTGAAGAAACCCTTCCAATGAACGATTCTATGCCTGAAGAGTAACTGTTGAGTTTTTCCACCGAACACTCGAGCACCACCTGCTCGAGTGTCAAACCCACAGACAAAGAAGACATTTTTCGATCGGATCGAAGTTTGTGGGAACATGCTTACCATGGTATGCCGACTTGGTAAATTATTTGGTCGGAGGAGAACTGCCTAAAACCTTGAATTATCATCAAAGGAAGAAATTCTTCAGGGATGTAAGGCAGTATTTTTGGGATGAACCTTATCTCTACAAGCAAGGATCTGATGGACTGTTCAGAAGATGTGTATCAGAAGAGGAAGTCAATGGGATTTTAGAACACTGTCATGGATCTACTTATGGAGGACACTTTGCTGCATTCAAAACAGCACAGAAAATCCTTCAATCCGGATTATGGTGGCCATCAATTTTCAAAGACTGCCAAGAGTTCATATCCAGATGTGATTGCTGCCAAAGAATGGGCAGTATAAGCAAGAGGAATGAGATGCCGCAAAATCCGATCTTGGAGATAGAAGTGTTTGACTGTTGGGGAATCGATTTCATGGGACCATTTAAGCCTCCTTCTTTAGGAAACAGTTACATTCTGGTTGCTGTGGATTATGTCTCTAAATGGGTAGAAGCTATTGCAGCTCCTACAAACGATGCAAAGGTGGTACTTAAGCTCTTCAAACACATTATATTTCCCAGATTTGGTGTGCCAAGAGTTGTGATCAGCGATGGAGGATCCCACTTTGTCAACAAGGTTTTCGAGAATTTGCTTAGGAAACATGGGGTTAAACACAAAGTGGCAACTCCTTATCATCCTCAAACCAGCGGACAAGTTGAAGTCTCTAATAGACAGATCAAATCGATTTTGATGAAGATAGTTGGGCTGTCAAATTAGATGATACTCTTTGGGCCTATAGGACTGCTTTCAAAACACCTATTGGCCGCACACCTTTTCAATTGCTCTATGGAAAATCCTGCCATTTACCAGTTGAGATAGAGTACAAGTCAATTTGGGCAACCAAACTCTTAAATTTTGATATCAAGACAGCACAAGAAAAGAGGCAGATGGACCTACATGAGCTTGAAGAAATCAGACTCGAAGCATATGACAGCTCAAAGGCATACAAGGATCGAACAAAAGCAGCTCACGACAAAAGGATCCAGCGGAAAACAATCAAAGTTGGTGATCAAGTGCTTCTCTTTAACTCAAGACTCAAGCTATTTCCCAGAAAATTGCGATCAAAGTGGTCTGGTCCGTTCAAAGTACTACAAGTTTTACATTATGGAGCAGTAACTTTAGCCAATAGCAATGGAGAAGGATTCACTGTAAACGGTCATAGAGTGAAGCCTTACTTGGCCAACAGCACGATTCCCGAGGGAACTTCGGTTCTACTCGATGAACCACCTCCTCTCCAATAAATAGGAGGAAGTCGAGCTTGAGACTATAAATAAGCGCAGTTGGGAGGCAATCCCAAAGGTATCCTCTGTATATACATTCAATTTTTTCTTTTTCGCATATTTTCCTTACAAATTTGCTATTTTTCATTTTTACTTGCATCTATTTCGACTTACATGCACTTGGAAGGTTTTTTGGGTCTCTTTTATATGAAAATGGGGCCCACATGGGACAAGTGGGGTTAGAACCGACAAGATGGGACAACACTCGACCACGCCTGGTCGAGTGTCCCACTCGAGCATCAACCAGCATTTGGCAAACTGACAATCGACCAAACCTGCTCGAGTGTCAGGCTCGAGCGTCCCGCCTTCATGCCTATTCACATGCCTCCAAAGCCTATAACTGCCAAAAGCTGAGAAAGGGGAGACATTTACTCCGAAAAATGGGTTAAATCTTTCTTTAATGCAATATCTTTTCCATTTAATTCAAAAAGCTTTGATTTAATCCAAGTTCAAATTTTGAATTTGAAAAGGCTCCCCCTTTGTTTTTCCTCCTCTATAAAAGGAGGAGGGGCCTCTCTCCTTTTATTCACACGAAATACACTCTCTCTCTAACATTTCTCTTTAGTTGTTCTCTCTTTTACAGAAAAAATCATCTCTCTTTCTGTCCATCTACTACACTCGATCACCTCAACTCGAGTGTCCAGTTCGAGTGTCAAACGTTTGCTCTTTTTCCGCCCAACTGATAAACAGGTTTTTGGGGTGTTTTCTCAAATACCAAACTGTCTATTTAATCAATTGCAGTACAGTATGGTGTCAATCCACTGGGAGAGTAACTAGCAATCAAGATATAATCTACTTATTCTAATCTAAGCCAAATTCGGTTTTAGTGAGTGGTGATCTATCCTAGGTGACAACGAAATCTTAAAAAAAAATGCTAAAAATGAAACAGAGTATTAGAATGTAAAAACAGAGCATTAAAAGTAAAGCAATAGTGAAACTAATAAAGTGCAATACGAAATCTCAACCTAAAGCAGAGTATTAAAATCACGAAAATTCAATAAGGGAAAAACGGGTTCTCGAGGATTAGGATCTATGATTAGGGTATTCCTAGGGGTTCTAGACTTATCTATCAACCTATTTAGATGACCTCTAAGCAAGGAATCACAAAGTAATCACATTCGCTCTCGCGCAATGGGACCTCTCCTAAAAGACAACCTGACTTGACTCTCGCCCAACGATTGGAAATTCAAGAGGCCTTAAGTATGGACCTTACAAAGCCTAATAACACCCTAGACAATCAATCTCTTGAGCTAGGAAGATGCTATCTTAATTTAAGCATGTTCAAGTGATTCCCCAAACGCCTCTCGGGGGGGATTCACCAAGAGATCGAATTTCAATTGAGCAGAAAGAAACAAGCATTAAGAACACTTAAACTAAAGAGATCTAAGACCTTATTTAAACATAGACAAATCTAGAAATCCCTAAGTTTTCCCCTAATCTCACCCTTTCCTCAAGAACCCTAAACTAACTTACTCAGAATTCATGAAATAAAATAAAGACTTAAAATCGAAATCTAATTGCATAAAACTTAAAGCTAAAAATCGTAAATGCCTTAGTAGAAATATGAGACTCGAAAATTGCTAGAAAATATTGTATATTGAAAGTATAAATTCTAGTACAATTTATAGATCAAAAGATCTTAAGGAAAAAGGAAAAATACTTAAAGAGAAAAAAGGGAAAAATTCCCTTGAAAGAAAAATGAGAATTTCCTTTTAAAAGTTAAAAGGAAATTTCCCTAAGAAAGAAAAATAGAAAAGAACTAAAAGATAATTGGGCTTGCACAAAGGGGCTTTTGATGGGCCTTTTTCGCAGAGAAGCCCAAAGATTCAATCTTCGTCTAAAGTCTCGGTTCTGGTCCGTAAAGGCACTCGACCAAGTGATGGTCGAGTGTCATGCTCGAGTGTCGGAGACTCGAGTGACAAATCTTCTAGTTTGCATCTTGAACTTCAACCTTAGACCAGTCGATTCCTTATTGGTCTTCTTGTACTCCGAAATACTTCGTGATAAGCTCCAAAAAGTACCTAAAAGTCCCTTTTATGCAATGTATGCAATGCCCGATACTAATAATGCAAATTATGCTAAAAGGAACCTAAAACAATGATAATACTGCAAGTATGAATGCAAAACATGCTAAATAATGGTCCTAAAATGTGGTAAAATGCAGACACATCATCAACTTTCACCATGACAGACAGCAAATCAAGCAAAGCCAACCTCCTCCGCCTTAGAGCCAAGAATAATGCTCAGTCAAGAAGCAATCCTTCCCAAGGAGAGTCTTCTAGGGCCGCAAGCAAACCTGGTACAAAGGAGAAGAAAAGGTTGGAAGTGCAATCTGAAAATGAGTCGGAAGAAAGAGGAGAATACATGGATGAAGACGAGGTGGACCCAGACCTTGCTGCTGAAACACTTCGTGAAGATGGGTATGGCAAAAGAGAGGCGGAAGAAGCAAGGGAAATAATCCTTGCCGAAAAAAGAGAGAAGGAGATGAAGGAGAGGCATAAGTCGGCAAGAGCATTAAACGATCTGCGGAGGATGGATTTTCTAGGAACCCGCTATCCATGCAAGGAGGCGCTGACCGCAATGGAGATAACAAGAGATGTAGATCTCATGTTGCAAAATTGTGGGCTGTCCACGTTTGTGCAGTATCCGCAGAGAGCATACAAGGAATAGACTCTCCAGTTTTTGGCGACGGTTCAGATCGTTTCATACGATGCAGAAAACGAGAGTCTCCAAGAAAAGCAAGGTGGCGGTTATATCTTCTTTGCAATTAGAGGAAGGGACTATCGAATGATTTTCAAAGCACTTAGGCTGGTGCGGGTTGGTGCTGCCTTTCACGATCCGTGGATATGGAGGCTCTTCTTGGGCGAATAGTTGGTGGTGGTGGTGATTGGATTAAATCAAATCTTTTTGAATTAAATGGAAAAGATATTGCATTAAAGAAAGATTTAACCCATTTTTCGGAGTAAATGTCTCCCCTTTCTCAGCTTTTGGCAGTTATAGGCTTTGGAGGCATGTGAATAGGCATTAAGGCGGGACACTCGAGCCTGACACTCGAGCAGGTTTGGTCGAGTGTCAGTCTGCCAAAAGCTTGTTGATGCTCGAGTGGGACACTCGACCAGGCGTGGTCGAGTGTTGTCCCATCTTGTCGGTTTTGACCCCACTTGTCCCATGTGGGCCCCATTTTCCTGTAAACGAGACCCAAAAAACCTTCCAAGTGCATGTAAGTCGAAATAGATGCAAGTAAAAATGAAAAATAGCAAATTTGTAAGGAAAATATGCGGAAAAGGAAAAATTGAATGTATATACAGAGGAAACCTTTGGGATTGCCTCCCAACTGCGCTTGTTTATAGTCTCAAGCTCGACTTCCTCCTATTTATTGGAGAGGAGGTGGTTCATCGAGCAGAACCGAAGTCCCCTCGGGAATCGTGCTGTTGGCCAAGTAAGGCTTTACTCTATGACCGTTTACAGTGAATCCTTCTCCATTGGTATTGGCTAAAGTGACTGCTCCATAAGGTAAAACTTGCAATACTTTGAACGGACCAGACCATTTTGATCGCAATTTTCCGGGAAATAGCTTAAGTCTTGAGTTAAAGAGAAGCACTTGATCACCAACTTTGATTGTTTTCCGCTGGATCCTTTTGTCGTGAGCTGCTTTTGTTCGATCCTTGTATGCTTTTGAGCTGTCATATGCTTCGAGTCTGATTTCTTCAAGCTCATGTAGGTCCATCTGCCTCTTTTCTTGTGCTGTCTTGATATCGAAGTTCAATAGTTTGGTTGCCCAAATTGACTTGTACTCTATCTCAACTGGTAGATGGCAGGATTTTCCATAGAGCAATTGAAAAGGTGTGCGGCCAATAGGTGTTTTGAAAGCAGTCCTATAGGCCCAAAGAGTATCATCCAATTTGGCGGCCCAATCGCGTTTTGATAGCCCAACTATCTTCATCAAAATCGATTTGATCTGTCTATTAGAGACTTCAACTTGTCCGCTGGTTTGAGGATGATAAGGAGTTGCCACTTTGTGTTTAACCCCATGTTTCCTAAGCAAATTCTCGAAAACCTTATTGACAAAGTGGGATCCTCCATCGCTAATCACAACTCTTGGCACACCAAATCTGGGAAATATAATGTGTTTGAAGAGCTTAAGTACCACCTTTGCATTGTTTGTAGGAGCTGCAATAGCTTAAATGGTCCCATGAAATCGATTCCCCAACAGTCAAACACTTCTATCTCCAAGATCGGATTCTACGGCATCTCAATCCTCTTGCTTATACTGCCCATTCTTTGGCAGCAATCACATGTGGATATGAACTCTGGGCAGTCTTTAAAAATCGATGGCCACCATAACCCGGATTGAAGGATTTTTTGTGCTGTTTTGAACGCAGCAAAGTGTCCTCCATAAGTAGATCCATGACAGTGTTCCAAAATTCCATTGACTTCTTCTTCTGATACACATCTTCTGAATAGTCCATCAGATCCTTGCTTGTAGAGATAAGGTTCATCCCAAAAATATTGCCTTACATCCCTGAAAAATTTCTTCCTTTGATGATAATTCAAGGTTTTAGGCAGTTCTCCTCCGACCAAATAGTTTACCCAGTCGGCATACCATGGTAAGCATGTTCCCACAAACTTCGATCCGATCGAAAAACGTCTTCTTTGTCTGTGGGTTTGACACTCGAGCATGTGGTGCTCGAGTTTCATGGTCGAGTGTTCGGTGGAAAAACTCAACAGTTGCTCTTCAGGCATAGAATCATTCATTGGAAGGGTTTCTCTCTCTTGTATCCTTGATAAGTGATCAGCAACACCGTTTCCAACCCCTGGTTTATTGACTATCTTCATGTCGAATTCTTGCAGCAACAAAATCCATCTAAGCAGTCTAGGCTTAGCATCCTTCTTTTTCATCAAGTATCTTAGAGCTGCATGATCAGTATGCACAATAACTTTTGATCCAACCAGATAGGAGCGGAATTTCTCAGAGGCGAACACGACTGCAAGCAATTCCTTCTCTGTGGTGGCGTATTTCACCTGGGCTTCGTCTAGTGTTCTACTAGCATAGTAGATCACATTCAGTTTCCTATCTATCTTCTGTCCCAGAACTGCTCCAACAGCATAGTCACTAGCATCACACATTATCTCAAAAGGGAGATTCCAATCGGGTGCTTGGACTATTGGTGCTGTTATCAAGGCGTCTTTAAGTTCGAGAAAAGCCTTGAGGCATTCCTCGTCAAAGATGAAATCCGCCTCCTTACAAAGGAGACGAGTCAAAGGTCTAGCAGTCTTTGAAAAGTCTTTGATGAATCGCCTATAGAATCATGCATGTCCCAAGAAACTCCTAATGTCTTTGACAGTTTTCGGCGGCTGCAACTGAACCATTACTTCTATCTTAGCTTTGTCGACTTCAATGCCCCGTTCTGAAATCTTATGGCCTAGAACGATCCCTTCTTTCACCATAAAGTGGCATTTCTCCCAATTAAGCACTAAATCCGTCTCAACGCACCTAGATAGAACCCTGCACAAGTTTGACAAACAAGAGGAGAAGGAAGAACCATAGACAGAAAAATCGTCCATGAACACTTCGACCATCTCCTCAATCAGATCCGAAAAAATAGAAGTCATGCAACGTTGAAAAGTAGTAGGTGTAAAATATAGAAGTCATGCAACATTGCCTTGAACTTAGCTAAAAGAGATCACATGAGTATAATGAACTTATGAACATGTCTAGATGTAAGGATGGAGCTCTACTATATAACTAAGCCAAAATAGTTTATGACGGGTTCACCAATAGACATAACTTCAAGATTATGGCAAAATAGTAATGTTGCAACCTATGATATCACTCTAAGTTGGCTTTGCACACTTTCTCATGTCAAAATGACATTATATTGCCTTGAACCTAGCTAAAAGAGATCACATGAGTTAAATGATCATATGAACATGGCTAGCTCTAAGGATCAAACTCTATTTCAAAACTCAACCAAATTAGTTCATGGCGGGTTAACCAATTGACATAGCTTCTACATAAAGGCAAAATGGTAATGTTGCAACCTAAGATACCATTCTAATTTAACTTAGGACTCTTTCTCATGTCAAAATGACATTACATTTCGTTGGACCAAGCGAAAAGAGATCACATGAGTATAACGAACTTCTGAACATGTCTAGATGTAAGGATCGAGCTCTACTATATAACTAAGCCAAAATAGTTTATGACAGGTTCACCAATAGACATAACTTCAAGATTATGGCAAAATAGTAATGTTGCAACCTATGATATTACTTTAACTTGGCTTTGCACACTTTCTCATGTCAAAATAACATTATATTGCCTTGAACCTAGCTAAAAGAGATCACATGAGTTAAACGATCATATGAACATGGCTAGCTCTAAGGATCAAATTCTATTTCATAACTCAACCAAATTAGTTCATGGCGGGTTAACCAATTGACATAGCTTCTACATAAAGGCAAAATGGTAAAGTTGCGACCTAAGATACCATTCTAATTTGCCTTAGCACACTTTCTCATGTCAAAACGACATTAAATTTCGTTGGATTTAGCCAAAAGAGATCACATGAGTAGAACGAACTTATGAACATGTCTAGATGTAAGGATCGAGCTCTACTATATAACTAAGCCAAAATAGTTTATGACGGGTTCACCAATAGATATAACGTCAAGATTATGGCAAAATAGTAATGTTGCAACCTATGATATCACTCTAAGTTGGCTTTGCACACTTTCTCATGTCAAAATGACATTATATTGCCTTGAACCTAGCTAAAAGAGATCACATGAGTTAAATGATCATATGAACATGGCTAGCTCTAAGGATCAAACTCTATTTCAAAACTCAACCAAATTAGTTCATGGCGGGTTAACCAATTGACATAGCTTCTACATAAAGGCAAAATGGTAACGTTGCAACCTAAGATACCATTCTAATTTAACTTAGGACTCTTTCTCATGTCAAAATGACATTACATTTCGTTGGACCAAGCGAAAAGAGATCACATGAGTATAACGAACTTCTGAACATGTCTAGATGTAAGGATCGAGCTCTACTATATAACTAAGCCAAAATAGTTTATGACAGGTTCACCAATAGACATAACTTCAAGATTATGGCAAAATAGTAATGTTGCAACCTATGATATTACTTTAAGTTGGCTTTGCACACTTTCTCATGTCAAAATAACATTATATTGCCTTGAACCTAGCTAAAAGAGATCACATGAGTTAAACGATCATATGAACATGGCTAGCTCTAAGGATCAAATTCTATTTCATAACTCAACCAAATTAGTTCATGGCGGGTTAACCAATTGACATAGCTTCTACATAAAGGCAGAATGGTAAAGTTGCGACCTAAGATACCATTCTAATTTGCCTTAGCACACTTTCTCATGTCAAAATGACATTAAATTTCGTTGGATTTAGCCAAAAGAGATCACATGAGTAGAACGAACTTATGAACATGTCTAGATGTAAGGATCGAGCTCTATTATCTAACTAAACAAAAATAGTTAATGACAGGTTCACTAGTAGACATTACTTTAAGATTATGGCAAAATAGTATTGTTGCTACCGATGATACCATTCTATGTTGGCTTAGCACACATTCTCATGTCAAAATTACATTATGTTGCCTTGAACCTAGCTAAAAGAGATCACATGAGTTAAACAATCATATGAACATGACCAGCTCTAACGATCCAGCTCTATCGCATAACTTAACTAAACTAGTTCATGGCGGGTTCACCAATAGCCATAGCATCTAGATTAAGGCAAAATGGTAACGTTGCAACCTAAGATACCATTCTAATTTAACTTAGCACTCTTTATCATGTCAAAATGACATTACGTTTCGTTGGACCTAGCGAAAAGAGATCACATGAGTATAACGAACTTCTGAACATGTCTAGATGTAAGGATCGAGCTCTACTATATAACTAAGCCAAAATAGTTTATGACGGGTTCACCAATAGACATAACGTCAAGATTATGGCAAAATAGTAATGTTGCAACCTATGATATCACTCTAAGTTGGCTTTGCACACTTTCTCATGTCAAAATGACATTATATTGCCTTGAACCTAGCTAAAAGAGATCACATGAGTTAAACGATCATATGAACATGGCTAGCTCTAAGAATCAAACTCTATTTCATAACTCAACCAAATTAGTTCATGGCGGGTTAACCAATTGACATAGCTTCTACATAAAGGCAGAATGGTAAAGTTGCGACCTAAGATACCATTCTAATTTGCCTTAGCACACTTTCTCATGTCAAAATGACATTACATTGCCTTCAACTTAGCTAAAAGAGATCACATGAGTATAATGAACTTATGAACATGTCTAGATGTAAGGATGGAGCTCTACTATATAACTAAGCCAAAATAGTTTATGACGGGTTCACCAATAGACATAACTTCAAGATTATGGCAAAATAGTAATGTTGCAACCTATGATATCACTCTAAGTTGGCTTTGCACACTTTCTCATGTCAAAATGACATTATATTGCCTTGAACCTAGCTAAAAGAGATCACATGAGTTAAACGATCCTATGAACATGACCAGCTCTAAGGATCCAGCTCTATCGCATAACTCAACTTAACTAGTTCATGGCGGGTTCACCAATAGCCATAGCATCTAGATTAAGGCAAAATGGTAACGTTGCAACCTAATGATATGATCGTGGATGACACAACAGCTGCAGCACCTGAAGTAGAGGGTCGGATAACACGTTCCAGAGCTAAGGAGATGGCCAAGGAAGCTCATTCCCTCATTGCCGAAGGAGTTGACGAGCTAGCAGCTGAACAAGTCTTCAACATCTCCATCTTCTCTCTCTCTC
>JAKUCM010000115.1:0-93036 GCA_023374145.1 Lepidium sativum | reverse complement strand
CTGGACCTTTAGGAATTATAGAGCACAAGTTCTCGGCTCAAGAGATTCGAGAGGCTAAAGCTACAGTGGCAAGAGCAGTAGATAATTGGAGAAGACATTCTGAGCTAGAGCATGCAAATGGGCTTCTAAAAGATTACATCTTAAAGTGAACAAGTTGAGCAAATCTCTACTCTTTGTTTTCTTCTTTTATTGTGGCTGATGAATAAAGGTCTTTCTTTCTGTTTAAACAATCTTTGGAGCTCGATGGAAAGAAAAAATATAAAAGCAAATGTTTCTCTATTATTGCTAATCACTTTTTAGCTTACATTGATTGATATAACTGATCTTAGGACCAGAGTTGTGTTACTATAGACTTGCACTTGTTGAAAACATAATAGTGCATTAGTAGAAACTCGAAACCTGAAAAAAGGCAAAACAGCTTTATATCATTCTCATCTTATTCTATCCTAGCTTGCATTTGAAATCTCTTTATCTTCCTCTTAAACCCATATTGCTCCGGCTCTTCTTAGCAACGCGGCTAGTTGGTTCTTGACTTGGAGAGTCATTACCTGATTAGCACCACCTATCAACTGTTCCCCTATGAACACAGCTGGTACACTGGGCTTACACCCCATCTGTACCAATGCCTTCTCCATCTCCTGGCCATTTGAGAACTGGTCTAACTCGTAGACTGTCATCTTTGCCCCAAATCCTGAGATCAGAGTTTGAATGGAATGGCTCATACAGCAAGAGCTTTTGCTGAAAATCACCACTGGTTTGTCTGCAACTAAACTTCGAATGCTTTCCATTGGATATGTATATGAAAATGTGATACAAATGTAGGACTTAGTGTAACTGTTTGAGAGGGAAGTCAAGTATCTTTACGTTTGTTTTTGCTTGGATTTTATCTTTGCAAAGTAAGCCTATTTATAGAGTCAGGTGCTTGGAGAAGGGTAAGATTGCATAAATCAGATCTTTGTCACTACTTTACTCCCCTCTTAGTGATGTGGCCTTTGGCGTTCTCTAAAAACTGCATGAACTTAGATTCTTTATCAGTACCAAGTTGCATACACAGTTTTCCATGAATTTCTAATTACGGAAATATCCTTGCTACATGGTTTGTAATGATCCACGGATCCAGGGACGTATACAACAGTGATTATTTATATACTCCATATTGCTTCTGCTTTTTATTTTTTGCAATATCTTTTGCTTTTGATGTATCCACTGAAGGTGAAGATTGGATTATAGTTTATCCAGTTAGATGCCCATCTTTTCAAGCAACAATAGATTCCCCACAAGTTTCAGGCTAAAGGAACGGAAAGCAAGAAATAAAAATGACACCTTTCTGCTAGTGTGACCTGGAGTCTACAGAGCAAGTAAGTGAGTCATACACAGATCTTTGCTTTTAGCTTTTTCACTGTTGTCTAAACTATCTTGAATCAGAACACTGATTATATCCAACTGTGAGAGAGTTTGACTTGAACTTTAAAGATTCTTGGTTGTTGGTTGCATTGACTAATGAGGTTGAGAATCATGTTTGTTGCGTTTTCAACTTTCCGAAAATGCAAAATGTAACAGGAAGAGAGCATGATTCTGACACCAGATTTGGAAATCTACAGAATTGAAGAACTTTTGTCAGATTCTTAATATGTCCATGTGTCATTTTTTTCACCATGGCTGAATCAGCAAACTTATGGGTGATATAATAAGCATAGATTCCTCATGATTGTCATCTTCTGGTGACAAAATCTCAAGATTCGGAAGAAACAACTTGTGAAGATAGATCTACAGAACTGTCTACCTAATTGGCTCGCAAAATTGTTCAAAGGTCATATGTTTCTTCGTATCATTATCTCCGTACGAATTGCTACATTGGTGTCCGGTAATTAAACATGAACTGTGTGGAACAGTAGATTGATTATGCTTTGCCTTAAACCAAAGAAAAAAACTCAAGTTACAAAGCCTGTTCTTTTCTTCAAATCCAACAAACATTAAAAGAATTTCAGTAAATTTTGAAACTTTAGAAATTTTTGTTACAAAAGTACTTTTCTTAAAGCTCGAGAAATAATCTATCATCCATTATCCGCTGATATTGTGAGCGCGCACGACTGAGTTGTAATGCTCGCCAAGTCCAAAAGCATGCCGGTGATAAGATAACATAATGCTCGACTTGTCACCAGATTTATACTCTCTGCCCATTTCAACATCTGGAAACGATCCTGAATACACCATAATGTGTTTCCTGAGGCAATGTGTTAACGCTCCAAGCTCCAACTGACCACCCCATGCTGCAGTTTGCTCCACTTCTCTGCAGTAGTTCTCAAACCGAACTTCTGCAGATCCGTTATTGGACTCGCCCCTCGATTCAGACTCTGTCTCTGACAAGAAAAACGGGATGAATTCGGTTTTGTGCTCTCTCATGTATGAAGCAGCCATTTCTCTTAGCTTCTGGAATGTGTAAGGAGACGCACCACCTGAAAGATTGGCAAGCTGGTTTTCTACAGCTCGGTAGAGACAATGCCCGTCTGGTTTGATCTCACTGATTGTTAATCCCAATGGATTAAGCTTCTTCTCAAGCTTATCATTTTCGACCATATGATCGCTGGTCACTTTGCTTTGCTCATCTTTAATTCTCTGCTCTCTGTCTGCTTCTTCCTTGGCTCGTTTCTCACGTCTCTTCACGCTCTTGCTTGGTTTTGAGTGTTCTTGCTGAGCAGTGACTGAGACTCCAGCAATAGCTCTCACTAAAGTATCAATATCTCCTTTCTTCTCATTTGTTTCGTCTTTAGCAATGCTGCTACTGCTGCTAAAACCCTGTGATGCAAGTTCTTTCAACTGCTTCTCCTTGAGCTTAGTGGAGAGTTTGGAAATGTCTTCTTCGACTTGCTTCTTCTTTGCTTTTTGTTCAGCTTTGCTTCCTTTTGCAGCTGCCTTTTTCATCTCCGTCTCCTTGTTCTGAAGCTGTTTGACCTCTTGCCTACAACATCATCATAAACATCTGATTAAGAGCAATAGGCATTGTCAACTATCCTAAGTGGGTAAAAGTTGATTCTTCCATTAGGGAATTAAAAGCCCTAATGATGGTGATACCTGTGACGAGCAAGCATCTCATCAATTGTTTCACGTCGCTCCTCAGAAGCATCAATTGAAGTTTCTTCAGAGACATCCTCTACAGATTGGTCTGCCATTTAAATAGACTACAAAAAAAATTTGTCAAGCCAATGAAAAGTAAGAACATCTACATTCTCTGAGGGTAAACAAGATCAAAACCTGTTTCTCACTTCAAGATTTCAACCAAACTCAGTGATACTAAGCACCAAAGTAATACACTAAAACGAATTTCTTTTTCTTATGAAATAACCAAACTTTATTCATTCCGAAGAGAATAACATAGCTTGCATTATTTCCAGTTGAAGTAATAAATTAAATCATCAATGGCGAGAAAAAAATTCAAAAGTTAGTACCTAAGGATGAAGGTGAAGACTCGAATATTTTTGTGATTTAGGGTTTGCGGAAGCTGAAAGCCAAACAAAAAAAAAAAACAAAAAGACAACGTTAAGAATGAAAAAGACCAAAAAAACTGTAAAACAAAAATGGGCCTTTTTTGAGCAGTCAAGCTAATATAGAATTAAGTTATTGGGTCATAAAGCCCATAAAAGTGGGGCTCATTAGTCCATCCAATTTTTATTTTTTTTGGCATTCAGAAAGCTGTAGACTTTTATTTTTCGATGAATAATAATTCAATATTCTTTGGATTTTTTTTATAAAAAATTATAGAATCAGTGGAGAACCTAAACATTGACAAGTAGAGAGGTATTTATTATTCTGTCAGCGCTTAGAGATTTATCAAAAGTAAAAAGAGATTCCAATCTACATTATGAACAACTCTATGCACAATCTTGATGCGACGTGACATATAAATATAACAAACCCTATTTTCTCTTTGTCATAATGACTGATTCTTTCTACGTTGTTTTATAAATTCTTATGCAAATACTTTGAACAAAACTATGTCTATTGTTTGAAAGGGTTTGGCACACAGTTAATAAGTAAAACAAGGCTGAAGATTTTATATTAAGGTGCAGAAATACTACAAACGAACTTGGTTCTGCCAAGCAGAGAGCTCGACAAATCTGTTTAGTTATACGTCAGTTCTCTCAAAAATTCCTCTCTTTTTTTCATATTTTTTTTGTAAAGATCTTGTGCTATATTTTCGAGTCATACTAAGTGATATTTGGTTTTTAGTTGGTATTCCATCCTTATGAAAAATGAAGTCTGAATGTTTAGGAGAATTAGTTGTTAGTCTTTAAGTTTTAGTTATCTGTTTCTAGGATTGAATAAGTAAATAGCTTAGTGGCTATGACTGAGTCTTTAGTTGCTAGTTTTTCGTTTGTTTCAGTTGTAAGTTGAGACTCTATTTAGAGTCGTGTCTTTCGTTTATTCAATAGAAGAAGAGCATTTTTCAGTTCAACTTCCTCTATCAGTTCTTAAACAGAAACAACATTTGGTATCAGAGCCTGATACTAACAAGCTATGGCGGACAAAGACAATCTGGTGATACCCAAATTTGACGGTGACTATGAGCATTGGGCAATGCTCATGGAGAACCTGGTTCGATCAAAGGAATGGTGGGATCTAATAGAGAATGGAATCATGAGTCAAGAAAGAGGAACGGTTCTCTCTGGAGCTCAGAGGACCGAGCTGCTAGAGAAAGTAGCGGAGAAGACTGTGATAGATCACAAGGTCAAAAACTACTTATTCGCGTCGATCGACAAGAAGACTCTCAAAACGATTCTCAAGAAGGAGACATCGAAGGAGATTTGGGAGTCGATGAAGAAGAAATTCCAGGGAAACGACAGTACAGAGCACACAATTGCAGAGGCAAAGGCGCAATTTCGAGATTCTCGAGATGAGAATAGGAGAATCGGTGGCAGGGTATTTCTCGCGCGTGATGGAGGTCGCAAATGATATGCGAAATCTTGGGGAAATCATGTCGGATTCCAAGATTGTGGAGAAGATACTCAGGACACTCGCAGAGAAATTTGCATACATAGTGTGTGCAATTGAGGAGTCGAAAGACATTAAGAACATGACGGTAGATGGGCTGCAGAGCTCTCTGATGGTTCACGAACAGAACATTACAAGGTATGAAGGCGATGAAAAAGCCCTCAAGGTAGAAGGGCAATGGAAACCTAACACCGGAAGAGGAAGGGGACGTAGCGGAAATCAAGGAAGAGGCCAAGGAAGCTACAACAAAGAAGACATTGAATGTTTCAAATGTCACAAATTGGGGCATTATAGATCGGAATGTCCAGATTAGGAGAGAGAGGCTAACTATGTGGAAATGGAAGAGGATCTCCTCTTGATGGCACGCATCGAAGAAGTAAAAACCAAGGAGGAACAGGTTTGGTTTCTTGACTCAGGGTGTAGTAATCACATGTGTGGTGCTAAGGAATGGTTTACAGACTTGGATGACACAGTCAATAGGAATGTGAAGTTAGGTGATGATAGGAGGATGTCGGTTAATGGTAAAGGAAAACTGAAACTGAAAATTAATGGAAGAATCCAATGTATCTCAGATGTGTATTATTTACCTGGTCTGAAGAACAATCTCCTCAGTATGAGACAACTTCAAGAGAAAGGACTAAGAATAGTTATCGAGAATGGAGAGTGTGAGGTGTGGCACAAACAAGAAAAGAAATTGATAATACACTCAAAGATGTCGACAAAAAGGATGTTCATCATTCTGGCTACTGTGAGACAAGCTAAAGCAGAATAAGGAGTGTGCCTTCAGGTTATGGAAAGAATGAATGAACTATGGCACATGAGATATGGTCACCTCAACAACAAAGGCTTAAGGTCTCTGACAGAAAAAGAAATGGTCATTGGAATGCCAAAGCTGAGCCGAGAAGTGGATGGAAGTATATGTGATATCTGTATGAGAGGCAAACAAAACAGAGAGAGTATTCCGAAGAACTCTGAATGGAAATCTTCTAGATGTCTTCAGCTGGTTCACAGTGATATCTGTGACCTAGTACTCCAATATCAGAGAGTGGGAAGCAGTACATCATCAATTCTATTGATGATTACAGCAGGAAATGTTGGACTTATTTCCTGACTCAAAAATCTAAAGCACTTAGAACCTTCAAGGAGTTCAAGACGGCAGCTGAGAGAGAAACTGAAGAGTTGTTAGTGTGTCTACGTTCTGACAGATGAGGGGAGTACAATTCAAGAGAATTTGATAGCTTTTCCAGAGAGAATGGTATCAAACGCCAACTTACAGCCGCGTATACACCCCAACAGAACAGGATCGCAGAGAGGAAGAATATGACATTAATGAACATGACAAGATGCATGCTACTAGAGATGAATGTGCCAAGACGGTTCTGGCCAGAGGCTGCTCAATATGGTGGATACATATTGAATAGAAGCCCTTCTAAGGCCCTGGAAAATTTCACACCAAAAGGCAAATGGAGCAGTCAAAAACCATCTGTAGAGCACCTAAAATTATTTGAAAGTGTCGCATATGCATTGGTTCCATATGAACGAATGAATAAGCTTGATGAGAAAAGTGTCAAATGTGTGTTGTTTCATGTCAGCAGGGAATCTAAGGAATATCGCCTATACAATCCCGAAACAAATAAAATTGTGATCAGCCGTGATGTTCATGTAGATGAAAACACGAGCTGGAATTGGGAAAATGTAGAAGAAGAAAAAGAACTAATGTGGGATGGATCAGAAGAGGAAAACGAAAGGAATGTAGCTGCTGCAGTACCACATAATGAAACCACAAAAAGAGAAGAGATACAAACAGAAGAAGTTGACGCAACAAAGGGAGAAGAAAGTATAACAACAGTGAGTACATAAGCAGCTACTCAAGTACATGGGAGAGAAACAGCAAGAAGACAGATCAGAAGACCAGCATGGTTTACGAATTTTGACATTGGAGATTCTGGTTTTTTGGTCAAAGAAGATCAAGGAGAAATACATGCGTTGTTCTTATCTATGGAGGACCCAGAAACCTTTGAGGAAGCAGAGAAACTTGAAGTGTGGAGATTGGCTATGGAAAAAGAGATTGCTTCCATAGAGGAGAACAACACTTGGAAACTAGTCAATCTGCCATAAGGGATAAAGGTGATAGGTGTTTAATGGGTATTCAAGACAAAACTCAATGAGAATGGAGAAATGGAAAAATTCAAGGCAAGATTAGTTGCAAAGGGTTATCATCAGAAACAGAGAGTTGAATTTCATGAAGTATTTGCCCCATTGGCAAGATGGGACACTATAAGGATCATTCTCGGAACAGCAGCTGAAAGAGGATGGAATGTGTTTCAGTTAGATGTCAAAAGCGCGTTCTTGCACGGTGAACTGAGAGAGGATGTATATGTGGAACAACCTAAAGGTTTTATGATCAGAGGTGAAGAAGAGAAAGTCTACAAGCTGAAGAAGGCGTCATATGGACTAAAACAGGATCCTAGAGCTTGGTATAGTCGAATTGAAGGTTTCTTTGTGCTGCAAGGATTCGAAAAGTGTTACTTTGAACCTACATTGTTCATGAAAAAGGAGAAAGAAAGCTGTTTGATAGTAAGTTTATACGTTGATGACCTGATTTACACAGGGAATTCAACTAAGATGTTGCAGAGGTTTAAAGAATCGATGATGAATGAATTTTCCATGACAGATTTGGGAAAAATGAGATATCTCTTAAGAGTGGAAGTGACTCAAGATAAGAGGGGTATCTTTATATGTGAGAAGAAATATGCTGAAGAGATCTTGAAGAAGTATGTCATAGAAGGGTGTAACTCGGTAAGAAATCCTATGGTTCCAGGAAACAGATTGACGATTGCACGAGGTGGTGAGAAAGTGAACCCGACAACTTTCAAGCAACTTGTGGGAAGCTTGAGATACTTAACAGCCACGAGACCAGATATAATCTACTCAGTCAATCTTGTGAGTAGGTACATGGAGATTCCAACCGAGCAACACATGATAGCATCAAAAAGAATATTGAGGTATATTCAAGGAACTTGAAATTTTGGTATTCAATACAAATTAGGAGGAGAGCAGAGATTAGTAGGCTATGTAGACAGTGACTATGATGGGGATATTGATGACTGTAAGAGCACCTCAGGGTATATCTTTCTGTTGGGAGGAGCAGCAGTGTTGTGGGTCTCAAAGAAGCAACCAATAGTGACGTTGTCTTCCACTGAAGCAGAGTTTGTATATGCGGCTTTTGGTGCATGTCTGGCAGTATGGATCAGGAATGTTATGGAAGAAATTGATTTCAAACAAGAAGGGACAACTCTTCTCTGTGATAATAGTTCGACCATTAAGCTATCGAGGAATCCAGTGATGCACGGTAGAAGTAAACATATTCATGTTCGGTTTCATTATCTAAGAGAACTAGTTAATGAAGGAGTAATTCAGCTCAGTTATTGTGCCACACAAGAGCAGATTGCGGATGTAATGACAAAGGCGGTGAAGGTGGATGTGTTTGAAAAGTTAAGGAACATGATGGGAGTGTGTGCTAAGGAAAAATAAACTGAATGAGGGCATTTCAGTTTAGGAGAGAGTGAAGAATGAAGTCTGAATGTTAAGGAGAATCAGTTCTTAGTCTTTAAGTTTTAGTTATCTGTTTCTAGGATTGAATAAGGCAATAGCTTAGTGGTTGTGACTTAATCTTTAGTTGCTAGTTTTTCGTTTGTTTCAGTTGTAAGTTGAGACTCTATTTAGAGTCGTGTCTTTCATTTATTCAATACAAGAAGAGCACTTTTCAGTTTAACTTCCTCTATTAGTTCTTAATTAGAAACAACACCTTACATTATTCAACCACTGTATCAATATAAATCCTTAAATTATTTTTTTTTGATTTTTTTTACTAATCACTACTTTTAAATAGTCATTTTTAAATGATATTTGTTTTAATCGCTTATTTTTTTCAGAAAATCGTTTCAAACAATATTATCCATCGAACTAATAATTTTAGTGAACTGGTTTGATTAAGCAGTGAATCTGATGGGTTGTGTTTCAGTTAGGTGCTAGAGAAAATAGTATAAAAAGGTTCTCAATACTTTCCACGTAATGACGAATCCTCAACGGTGGGGAAATGTTTATCTTCAATTACATTGGTGAAGATATTTAAGAGAATCTATATAAATTATATAAAATGTATATAAATATGAATTATGCCTAATGATCGATTCACGTATGGCCAAGTGGAGAGTGTGTTAGACTCTATAGTGTTGATTCCTAAGTATATCGGCCACAAATTTCAATGAAAGGTCGTCCAATTATTTTACATTTTCTTATCTTAATTATGATATCGTATAAAATCTACACCAACTGAATTTTTAACCTGTATAATATCTGGTGGTTATTTGTACGATTAATGAATGTGGAACTATCAAGTTGTGTGATAAATTATCTGTTTGATTCCACCAAATTTGGCAAAAATGCTAGATGTATTGCAACTTTATTTTATATAGTAAAAAACATAAACATACAAAACCACGTTTTGAAATTAAACACATTTCAAAACATATTTGTATAGCCATGTCCAAAGGTTAGTCCTTTTGTCAACTTCAAATTAAATTAAAATGTAAAATTTATTGATCAACAAAAATACATATGTACATAAATAAATAATGGTCAACTATATAAAATACCATAATTTCAAAATATGAATCAATGAAATTCAACTATCTCCTAAGAAGTCCCCTAGCTTGTGAGGATAAATCAAGGTATCATAAAGATGCTATTTTGTTCCTAATAACCTTATTAATATTGTAGGACAAAGAGGTTGCTTTATCCTTTAAATCATGTGGGTAAATTCTTGTGTTCTTTTATCTCCAAAAGAAACAGATGGATGACCGTTTGGAAGGTAATTTTTAAGAGAATTGAATTTAAAAGATATCTTCCAGAGTGCTACAAAAAAGTAAGTGTGTCCGTCCAAATATGAGTGAATAAGGGGCTTAAAAGCGTGTTCTCCAAGGTGTGACTATACTGTGAAACTATATGGAAATGCGCAAAACAAGTAATTTATAGTCTCATCCTATTCCCCACAAAAAATACAGCTTTGTTGTTGCTCTCATGAACGCATTATGGAACCGAGTTTTACTGCAAGTGAAGTAATGAAAGAGTACATGAGAACTTCTTGTTGGAACCATACTATGCGATATCGTATAACATGCAACTGGCTGTCTCGAATATGCTCTTAGGATTTGCATGCGAAGAAGTGAACTTTAAAAAATGTGCGAAGATTAATATAAAAAATTTGAAAATAGAGATGACGACAAATTGAACGAAGATTCTAAAAATGATGAGTTTCCCAGATGATTGGTCGATATTCATTTTATTCCTTGAATAATTTGTAAGACTGAAGAGCATGTTTATATTTTTTTTCATTTGATCTCTAAATCATTGAATCATGGAATATATTATTCGTCCATAATATTAGAGATTTACCTAGTGATCCCTCTTTATTAATTTTTTTCTACAAGAATGTGAAAGCAAAATGAAGAAGAGAGAACAACAAGATTCCAAAAGTATTCTTCATTTCTCCACTTATTCAAGATTGATTTTTTACATCTTTATAGAAAAATTTATCCTCTAATATATTGACAGTTGTGAATTTGCACTAAGTACATAAAACATGAAAATAATTTGAAATTGATATTTATATGATGTGGTCACGTGATTTTGCATAGCAAGAAAACTTCATGAGAAATTTCGTTTTTCAATCTGATTTGAAATCATCTGTCTTGATTGGAGTCTTTGTCTTTTGATTCAGTGTCAAAGTCTCTGTCTTTCTTGGAGTTCTTGCCAAAGCAGCTATGTGGTTTATACCCGCTTGCAAACTGAGTGTGGGAGGAAGCTCTACACCCATTTTGAATCGTAGATCATAAAATCAAGCTTGAGGGAGAGACTTGGTGATTATATCTGCAATTTGAAAGGAAGTGTGAATGTGTTCAACCGTAGTTTCTCTTACAATAACTCTCTCTCTGATGTAGTGATAATCTATTTGGAAATGCTTTGATCGGGCATGAAGTGTTGGGTTTGCAGAAAGGTATATGACAGATAAATTGTCGCAATATATCTCGAAGGAGTAATGTGATACCAATATCTCGAAGGAGTAATGTGAGCTAAGTAACTTCTTGAGCTGCAAAGGATAAGGTTCGATACTCAGCTTCAGTAGAAGAGCGTGAGATCGTTGAATGCTTCTTGGTTGACCATGAGATGATGTTAGAACCAAGGAATGTACAGAAACCACTGGTAGACTTGCGTGTTTCATGACATCTAGCTCAGTTATTATCGTTGTAAGAACGAAGAGATGTATCAATGTCTGAAGATAGATTTTGACACATTGTGATAGTTCCTTTAACATACCACATGATGCATTTGAACAAAGAGAAATATGCTTCTGATGGAGCATGCATCTGTTGGCACACCGGATTCGCTGCAAATTGAATGCCAGGGTGAGTCAGGGTGAGGAATTGTAATTTACCAGCAAGCCTTCAAAAGTATGTGCGATCGGCAAAGGCAACATTCTGTTTTGAGGCACGATCTAGTTGAAGAGGTAATGGTGTTGGCATTGGTTAACAAGCTGCCATTTGAGCAACAACAAGTATATTAGTGGCATATTTTCTTAATTGAGAAAGAGTCCTCCATCGTGAAAGTGAGCTTGTACTCCCATGAAATAATGAAGTGGTCCAAGATCCTTTGTTTTGAACTTAGTATTTAGACAATTGAGGAGATGTTGAATGAATTTTGGATTGTTACATGTGAGTATCATATCTTCGACGTACATGAGTAGGAAGACGATGTTTCCATCCTATAATAGACAAAGAGTGATGGATCAGGGTAGCTACATATGAAACCAAATTGTATAAAAAACTGATGAATTTAACTAACCAAGCACGAAGGGCTTGTTTTAGTCTGTGAATTGCTTTGTGTAGCTTATAAATGGGATCAGGTTTCTCAGGATCCACAAACCCGGGAGGTTGAGTTATGTAGATCAGTTCATTGAGTTCTCCATGCAAGAAACCACTTTGAACATCAAACTGTTTTATATCCCATTATTGAGTTGTTACAACATGAAAAATGGATATCATAGTTGCAGTTTTGACAACTGGACTATATGTTTCTATGTAGTCAATACCTTTTTCATGCAGATACCCTTTAGCAACCAATCTTGCTCTAAGCTTATTAAGAGAACCATCAACATTCAACTTGGTGCAAAATACCCATTTACAAACAAACACATTCAACTCATCATCAGGAGGTATAAGAGAGAAAGTGGTGATTTTGTGTAGTGATCCCATTTCAGTTCCCATAGCTCCATTGCATCCTTCATCTTTGAAAGCATATGGTTTTGGGCTCAGGATAACTTGTCTTGACAGTGTGAAGGAAATAACAAGGATTTGGTTTCACCACACCAGCCTTGGCCCGAGTGACCATAGAGTGAACATTGTTGGCTTGGAGTGGAGGGAAGTCATGTGCAAAAAGTAGAGATTTTGAGATGTTTATTGGCTCAACCGCAAAATTAGATAAGATAGTGTGATCATGACTATCAAAGGATGCAGAATCTGCATTTTGGTGGATGCAAAAGTGTATGTGCTTTCTTGATTCATTGATGCACATATGTTCACAGTTTCACCAACGAATTCACTCACTGTAGTGGATCTAAACGCACTAAATGGACTGATACGTGCCGGTAAAATAGTTTCTTCAGAAGCTTTGTGAGATGATGTAGAAGCTGAAGGTGTGACAGTGAAACTTATACATGATTGTCAAGCAGTCATCAGTGGGTTAGTGGCTTGCGGAAGATAAGAAGCATAAACATCAGTGTGGGGAAACCGATAATCGTCAAACAAAGCATGTCTACATATGTAAACCTTGCTCGTGGGAGGATGAAAGCAACGATAACATGTGTACTTCTCGTTATTTCTAAGAAGCACATAGTGTAAGCTTTTTAGATCAAAATTTTTTGCTCCATACAGTCTCAAGTAAGGAAAACATGAGCATCCAAGTACTCTTAGGGATATATGCAGAGGCTTCCAGTTGAACAACACTTCATAAGGACTATGCTTACTCTCTGTGACTGATAAGGGGAAAATATTACCAAGAAATGCGGCTGTGAAGAATGCTTCAATCCACATCATTGAGGGAACATTACTTTGAAAGATCCTGGACATTCCAAGTTTCGTTATGTATCCATGTTTTCTTTCTATTAAGCCATTTTGTTGAGGTGTATGAGGGATTGATATGAGTTGTTTAATGCCACATGAGGCTAGGTGAGAGATGAAATTTTTGCTTACAAATTCAACACCTCCGTTCACATTACTAGATTTTCTCATATATGAAATTCTCAACCAAACGCTGAAACATCAAGCTTCATGAAACTCTGATTTGAGCTTAAGAAGATAAAACCAAGTTATCTTGAGTAATTATCCACAAAGATAACATAATATTTAAACCCTTGAGAAGAGGACACAATGTATCTTCTCAAGAGGTTTTATTGATTAAAAATTTGAAGAAGAAAAGGGCAATCTACATGATTTGCCCAACTAACATGCTTCACCAAGCTTGAAACAGTCTTATTTATAACATCCTTAAGTCTAGCTAGATAAAGAAGTACATGAGCATGAGGATGTCTCAGTCTTCTGTGCCAAACACTAGAGGTTCATTGACGAGATGAGAAAAGAGCAAGGAATTGCATACTATCAAGTACATACAAGCCTGCATGCTTGCTTCCCTTTTGTTAGAATCTTTTTGTTTTTTTATGCTTCACATAAATGGTATCATCATCAAACTCAAAAAAACAAAGATAATCACTTGTCAGCTTAGACAAAGATATAAGTCTCTTTGCTATTTGAGGACAAACAAGAATATCTTCAAGAAACAAAACAATACTTTGAGACGTGGATAGAGAAATAGAGATGACAATAAACTAAGCGAAAAATCTTAAAAATGATGAGTTTCTCATATGATTGGTCAACATTTATATTATACCTTGATTAATTTGTAAGATTGAAGAGTATGTTCATATCATGGAACATAATTATTCGTCCATAGTGTTCAAAGTTTACCTTGCGGTATCTTCTTTGTTAATTTTTTTCTACAATTAACGAATAGTTTTCTAGATTTATGTACTCAAAGAAACAAATTGGAATCACTACAAGAGAACATTAGTTTAAGGACCATTTTTTACAATGTTTTTGGGACGTTGTAAAATAGGGAGGTATTTGCAACTTCCTTACGACGTTTTGAAAAAACGTCGTAAATGAGTTGTAAACGTACAACGAAAATTTACGTTGTAAACAAGTTGATATTTTACGACTTCTTAACAACGTTTTCCCATTGCTTCAACAATTCGTTGTGAATTAGTCCCTAAGTTGCAACTCTTTTACGACCTCTATAATTTACATCGAGTTAACATCGAATGTCAAAGTAGGTATACACGTTTTTCTTGTTACGTAAAAGGTTTAAATAAAATTTAAACTTGGAGTTGTAAAGGTGTTGGTAAATTTAAAATTACGTTGTTAAAACGTCACTATTTTACAATTTATTTACGACTAAGTAGTTTACAACTATTTAAGGACGTAATTTCAAATTAGATATTTATGGTTAGGTACAAGTGTTGTAAATTACTCGTAATTTGCAGGAAGTTGTAAAATCATAGTTAATTTTTTGCCTATATAAGGAGGAAGGCTCTCTTCATTAATCACAACATCAAAAAACAAAAAAAAAACGTGGTAGAGGGGAAAATCACGGTTTTGAGGAAAAACCCAAAAAATGTCTTTCGGTGGAGATATATTAGAGCAACAGAAGTAGATGTATATGCATAGAGATGCTGCTGGTATCGTGACAAAGGAGTTTATGAATGGGGCAGAAATATTCATGCACCAAGCTAGTCTAACAGAAATCACGGTTGAATCGGGTAAGATGTTATGTCCTTGTCGGAAATGCAAAAATACGAAATTTGCCCGAGTAGAAACTGTTTGGAATCATCTATTAAATAGAGGGTTTACACCGCATTATTACATATGGTTTCACCATGGTGAAGGTGATAACAGTCGTGTAAATGATGAAGCAAGTAGTAGTAATTTTAAGAATGTTGGTGGTAATATAAGTGAATCAAGTAATTTGCATGATGTTGGTTATCAGAATAAGATTCTTGGGGGTGTAGAGCATGATAGGATGCATGAAATGGTCACATATGCATTTCAAGAAATTGATACTGATCAACCTATAGTTGCTGAGGCACCCAATTTAGATGCAAAAAGGTTTTATGACATGCTAGATGCTGCAAACCAGCCTCTCTACGAGGGGTGTAGAGA
The DNA here is from genome assembly GCA_023374145.1 of Lepidium sativum. Classification (NCBI taxonomy): domain Eukaryota; kingdom Viridiplantae; phylum Streptophyta; class Magnoliopsida; order Brassicales; family Brassicaceae; genus Lepidium; species Lepidium sativum. Next base: position 77,716 of record JAKUCM010000115.1, on the reverse strand, counting down.
AGGTCTGTCTAAATTATCATTGGCAGATAGGATGATGAATATTAAAAGAGAATGTAATTCATCTCAATCATGCATGAATATGTGGACTGACTTGCTCAAAGAGTATTTGCCAGAAGATAATGTTTGTGCAGAATCATATTACAAGACGCGGAAATTGGTCTATAATCTTGGGTTGCCGTGCGAAACCATTGATGTCTGTATAGATAATTGTATGATCTACTGGAAAGATGATGATATGTTACAAGAATGTCGGTTCTGTAACAAACCAAGATATAAGGCACAAGGGAGTGGGTGTAAGAAGGTTCCGTATCAACGGATGTGGTATTTGCCAATAACTGATAGATTGAAGAGGTTATATCAGTCGGAGAGGACAGTAGCTGCGATGAGATGGCATGCAGAGCATTCACAGACAGAAGGAGAGATTAATCATCCCTCAGATGCCAAGGCGTGGAAACATTTTAATACGGTACACAAAGATTTTGCTAGGAATATTATGAATGTTTACCTTGCTCTATGCACCGATGGTTTTAGTCCGTTTGGAATGTCTGGCAGACAATATTATTTGTGGCCAGTAATCCTCACGCCTTATAACCTTCCTCCGGGAATGTGCATGGAAAAAGAATTTTTATTCCTAAGTATACTTGTTCCTGGTCCTAATCATCTGAAACGGTCTCTTTACGTGTTTTTGCAACCTTTGATTCATGAGCTGAAACAGTTATGGACGCAAGGGGTTCGAGCATATGATTGTTCTGTCCAAAAAAATTTTACTATGAAGGCGGTGCTTATGTGGACGATAAGTGACTTCCCTGCGTGCGGAATGTTATCTGGTTGGACAACACATGGGAGATTAGCTTGCTCATATTGCCTTGGGAGAACAGATGCATTCCAACTGAAGCATGGTAGAAAGACTTCTTGGTTTGATTGTCATCGTCGATTTCTTCCAATTAACCATCCTTACCGAAGGAACAGGACTCTATTCAGGAGTAAAGTTAAGGTAAAGGATCCCCCTCCCTTGTATCTATCAGGTGAGGAAATCAAAGCAAATATGGATTACTACGGGGCTTTGGCTACTGCTCCTCGAGGGGGTAATTGGCACGTTCCTAATAATATGCCAGATTATTATGGACGGCATCATAACTGGCATAAGAAGAGTATATTTTGGGAGCTGCCATATTGGAAAGATTTGTTGATTTGACACAATTTGGATGTGATGCACATCGAGAAGAATTTTTTTGAGAATATCATGCATACGATTTTGAATGTGGCTGGTAGGACAAAGGATAACAGGAATTCACGTTTAGACTTACCAGCTATTTGTTCAAGGAGTGAGTTGCATATCAAAAGTGATGGCAAAATTCCAGTTCCGATATTTAGGTTGTCATCTGAGGCGAAAACGACATTGTTCAATTGGGTGTCATCAGACGTGAAGTTTCCTGATGGGTATGTTTCAAATCTCTCAAGATGTACTGAGCAAGGGCAAAAGTTTATAGGGATGAAAAGTCGTGATTGTCATGTGTTCATGCAACGACTACTACCCTTTGCTTTGGCGGAGTTGCTTCCAAAAAATGTACATGAAGCACTTGCAGGTATTTATTTAACATACTATAGTAATGAATATAAACATATGTATATAACTCTTATATTGTAGGTATTGAAGCTTTTTTTAGAGATTTGAGTGCACAGACAGTCACAGTAGAAGGTTTGGAACAACTTTCAACAAATATATCGCTATTGTTGTGCAACTTAGAGAGGATTTTCCCTCATTCGTTCTTCGATGTTATGGAACATCTGCCAGTGCACCTTCCTCACGAAGCACTCCTAGCAGGACCTGTTCATTTTCGATGGATGTACCCATTTGAACGTTTTATGAAAACGCTTAAAGGCAAAGCAAAGACCTGTTCATTTTCGATGGATGTACCCATTTTCGTAAGTACTTTTTAAAATAAATTTTTTCATTTATAATATTTATTAACATAAATTAATATTTAATTTAAAATTTTTTTATTAGGCAGAAAAAACTGGACAGATTCCTACGCTTCCAGACCTCTATGCCGCAACCCATAAGAAGAAATATGGCATCTTCGTCGATCTACGTTGTGAGCTGCTACATAGCCAGGTTGAAGCTGCGGTTCAGGAGCGTCAAACGCAGCTTTCCCAGGAATCCACAAACGGTACTCCAGTCCAATTGAGTGCTCCGGAGATCAACGCAATTTATAAGCAGGTATTAAATTAAATACTTTAATTTAAATAATATTTTTTCCCTGACAAATCTTTTTTGTAGATCGCTCCAACTAAAAAGGGACGGATTATTGGCATAGGATCCGCCCAAGATGTCCAGAGAGTCACTTTTAACTGGATTGGCGAAAACTCACTCCATACTCAGTTGCAGGAATCTCGTGCGGAAATTGCTTCGCTAAAGCAAACGATGGATGAGAAATTCGCAGCCATGGAATCCATGATGGATATTTTGGTCGCGGGTAATCCACATGCATCTGCGGCTTTGGAGCTTAGACGTCGCAACCTCGGAATTAGGCCTACCGAGAATATCGAGGTCGATTTGAACGAGTGGGTAGCTGAAGATCAGGACGACCGTAGCTCTGACATGTTCGACGAATTACTTCGTTAAATATTTTGTAATTTGTAATTAAATTTTGTAAAAACATTTTAATTATATATTTTATATTATAATTTTATTTTATTCGTTTCATATTTTTATTTTAAATACAAAAAAATAAATTTCGTAATTTTAATAAAAAAATACATAACAAATTTTAGTCCCTAAGTAGTTGTAAATTGTTTCGTCTTTAAATAGTTGTAAACAATTTTCGTCTTTAAGTAGTTGTAATCAATTTCATCTTTAAGTAGTTGTAAAATTTTCGTCTTTACTTAGTTGTAAAGATTTCGACTTTAATACGTTGTAAAAAAATTCGACTCTAAATAGTTGTAAACTAAACGTTGTAAGTTACTTGTTAAGTTTACAATCAACTTACAACGTCTATTTTGGCATCGAGTTTACAATGTACTACTACATTTACAACGTTTTTACAACTCCCATTTTACGACGTTTTAACAACGTTTTTGTTGCGTTGTTAACTTTTACAACGTTTTATATTTGTACTTAAGTGGGATAGATTTTGGCATTTAAGTATAGGGCCAACACAAGATGATTTAATCTACTAATAGCTGTTTTTCATGCACTTAGACTTTATAATATAGCTACGATAAAATTAACTATATTATTAAAAAAAAAAATCAACTATATTCATATATTAATGAACACCAAAATGCATCAAATATTCCCTTTTGGGTTATCGCACATTACTGCAAATTATAACGTTCCACGTTTCAGCTACAGAACAATATAAATTTATAAAATAATTTCTATTATATGATTACACGGTCAGCCACGGACCGAAAGTGATATAACTCATATCTTTACTAGATTTCATTTATATGAGAAAAATAAATATTTCATTCATAATATTATAATACACATTATAATAAGAGAAAACTTTTTTATCCCACTTTACTATTAAAATAAATTTATTAAATCAGCAAAAGAATAAAAATAATGCTAGGAGCAGTCTCCATCACACAAAAATCATTAGGAACATCATCAACCTTTTTTCCTTATCCAAAATTATATCAAAACAAACTTATAGTCTCTTTGTATATAAAAAAATTGTTTGGGGATATTTAATTACAATATAGATTTCGAGGGGGACACATCCTTTGAAAAATTATCCATTACATTAAAAACAAAAACAAAAATAATCAAAAATCTTCCACAAGAAACCATTATAAATAACATCAGATCCTATCATATTTTTCAAACACAAACTAAGCTTCACTTATTCAGCAAACAACTCTTCACTATATTACTAACTTCTTCCAAACACAGATCAATCACTTACAATGGAGAAAATAAGAGATTTGTCTTCAAAGAAAGCAGCAGTGATATTCACAAAGAGTTCATGTTGTATGTGTCATAGCATCAAAACTCTATTCTACGAACTTGGAGCTAGTCCAGCGATTCACGAGCTCGATAAAGACCCTGAAGGTCGTGAAATGGAGCGAGCCTTACGTGCTCTTGGCTCATCAAATCCGGCGGTTCCAGCTGTTTTTGTCGGTGGAAGATATATTGGTTCAGCTAAAGATATCATCTCGTTTCATGTTGATGGATCTCTCAAACAGATGCTTAAAGATGCTAAAGCCATTTGGTTATAGTGTCGAATCTTCGTATAAATATGCATATACATGTATGTATCGATGTCAATAATCAGGAGGAAGCATAGACTTTTTAAAATGCTTTGCTTCCTTCACATGGAGCTTATATTAAAAGAAGTTATGTACATGTATAAATGTATATAAACATGTATGTATATATGTATCTTGACTTGCATTGTACGGAAGAAAAGACAAGTGTAAACAGTTGTTCAATTTCCACGTACGTGAAGAATAAACTCAAATTTTAAACTTAAATAATACGTCAATATTTAGCAAAAATGATGAATTGAAGATTTGAGAATTTTGAAATAATTATTTGGACGGTAAGATGATATGTCGATGAAGTGACAAGATAAGGAACGATTATCAGGAAGGAATGATACACGTACGTAGATGAGTATGGTAAGATCCCTTATCTTTGGTTAATCAGACAAAGATAGAGAATTTTCCATACTCTTCAAAAGCTTCCTCCTCAAGGAAGAAATCATGTGGTCAGTGAAAACTTACGTAGCAAACTAGCAATTATACAAGTATATGGGCATGAGCCAACTCAAGACCTATAACTAAATTCATTTTGGAAGATCCAAATCCAGCTCGACAACAAAGAAGATATGAAAACTTGATTCGAGAATCAGACACGAGATTTTATGAGATATAATTACCGAATCAAATTTTTCACGAAAAGAAAGAAAGGACGAAGATATCAGCCATCTCTTGGAAGAACACTCAGCCCTACAGCAAATGAACTACTTAGAATTAAGAATAGCTCAGCTCCATAGCGAATATGTTTTCTTTACGTTAGTCTTTGTTTTTTGTTAATTTTAGAATTATCATATGAGAAATTTATATATCCTCCGGCCAATGATTTATCGACACAAAACGTTGTTGCTAAATTTGTTCAATTAGTCACTAAATTGTTGTCCTGCTGTAACGAAAGTGCTAGATCGATTTTTGACTGAGAAAAATGCTTGAATTCTTATTACAGTCTTTTGATCCTTAAATAGATCAACTTACAAACAAAAACAACTCTTAACAAACTCCTAATTTAACTCAACAACTAACTCCGAGTCTTCCTCGCACTCCTATCTTATTGACACTAAACATATATTAAGTCATAAGACTTTATTGAATTAAAAACACACGACTTCAGACCACGGCCAACAGCTTCAATCCCTCCCATAAACGGGAATGTTTCCCTTTCAGTTTAAACTTCCTTCTTCAGACAAACTCCTAGTTTTCTTCAAAATTCTTCAAACGCTTCAAGCTTGAGTGCTTTAGTCATGCAATCTGCTAATTGCTCATGTGTAAGACAGAACCTGATTTGAATCGTTCCATCATTAACAAGATCTCTCAAGAAGTGATACCTGATATGGATATGTTTACTTCTTCCATGCATCATCGGATTCATAGAAAGGTTGATTGTGGAACTATTGTCACAGTAGAGAATCGTTCCTTCTCCTTGAGCTTCTCCAATGAGTTCCAACACATTCCTTAACCATATTCCTTGGCAAGCACCATATGCAGCAGCTACAAATTCCGCCTCCATGGTAGATAACGTCACAATAGCTTGCTTCTTAGACGCTCATGACACAGCTCCCCCTCCTAACATAAAGACATACCCCGATGTACTCTTCCTGTCATCAACATCTCTGGCGTAGTCACTATCTGTGAAGCCGACCAATTCACTGTCTCCACTGATTTCATATTGAATACCATACTGAATGGTTTCCTGTACGTATCTCAAACTTCGCTTGGCAGCCATCATGTGTAGTTCACTAGGATGTTCCATATATCTGCTAATCAAGTTTACAGAGTATATGATGTCGGGTCTGGTTGCTGTCAAGTATCTCAAGCTCCCAACGAGCTGCTTGAAGGCTGTCGGGTCTTCATCTGCTCCCCTTCCATCTTTTGACAACTTATGTCCCTGTACCATTGGATTTCTCACAGAGTTGCAAGTCTACATTCCAAATTTTTCTAGCATCTCTGTCGCATACTTTTGCTGTGTGATGAAAATGCCTTTCTTGTCTTGTATTACCTCAACACCCAAAAAATACTTCATCACACCCAAATCTGTCATGGCAAATTCATTCATCATAGAGGTCTTAAAATTCTCAAGTAGTGAGACAGAGTTACCCATGAATATCAAGTCATCAACGTATAGGGATACAATCAACACCTTCTCTTGTTCGGTCTTGACGAAGAGGGTATGCTCACAGTAGCATTTTTCAAACCCTTCTTTGACAAAGTAGCCCTCTATCCGACTGTACCACGCTCTCGAGCTTGTCTCAGCCCGTACAAGGCCTTTTTCAGCTTATACACCTTCTCGTGTGCTTCTTTAATCTCGAAGCCCTTTGGTGTCTCAATGTACACATCTTCATTCAGCTCTCCATGAAGAAAGGCGCTCTTTACGTCGAGTTGAAACACCTTCCATCCTTTCTGAGCAGCCGTGGCAAGCAAGATTCTGATCGTGTCCCATCTCGCAACCGGAGCGAAGACTTCTTCAAAGTCCATACCTTGTCTCTGATGATACCCTTTAACGACCAGCCTTGCTTTGAACTTATCAACCTCACCCTTCTCGTTGTATTTGGTTTTGAAGATCCATTTTACTCCAATCACTTTTGCTTGTTCTGGCAGTGTTACCAATTCCCATGTATTGTTCTGTTCGATGGAATGGATTTCGTTTTCCATGGCTTTTCTCCATTTTTCACTCAGTACTGCCTTTTCAAAGCTGTCAGGATCTTCTAGGGAGGTGTACATTGCAAGCGTGTCTTCTCCATCACTTACGAACAAGCTTGTGTCGTCTGTTACATAATCTCTCATCCACACCGGAGTGCGTCTTGTTCTCCCTCCTGATCCTCTTACTGTGTCTGCGGCATTTGTGTTTGCTGTTACTTGAGTCATCTCATTTTCTGCTACTGAGATATCCTCTTCATTTTTATCTTCATCTATTAAAGGATTTCCCTCTGCATCTTCGGGATTTCCCTCTGCATTCTCTGGATTCTCACGTTCCCCTTTAGAGCTTGTCTCACTCTTCTCCCAGTTCTGTATCTCCTCTGTCACATCAGCTTCTTTCCAGTTCCAATTCTGTTTCTCATCAAACTGAACATCCCTGCTGATGATGATTCTCTTCGTTTCAGGATCATATAGTCTATATGCTTTAGACTCCTTGCTTACACCAAACAGAACGCACTTCATGCTTTTCTCATCGAGTTTCACTCTTCTCTCATATGGCACGAGTGCATAAGCCACACATCCAAACATCCTAAGGTGTTCCACCGATGGTTCGTGTTGGCTCCATTTTTCCTCTGGGGTTATATTTCCAAGTGCCTTAGCTGGACTTCGATTCAATATATGCACAGCATATAGAGCAGCTTCTGGCCAGAATCTTCTTGGTACTGACATGCCTAACAGCATGCATCTCGTCATGTTCATCACACTCCTATTCTTTCTCTCGGCTATGCCGTTTTCCTGAGGAGTGTAGGCTGCTGTGAGTTGTCTTTTGATCCCCTTTTCTCTGCAGTAATCTTGAAAGGCCTTAGAATTGTATTCCCCACCTCTGTCTGAACGTAGACACTGGAGACTTTCTCCAAGTTCTCTTTCTGCCGTAGCTTGGAATTGCTTAAATGTCTGCAGTGCTTCTGATTTTTCTGACAGAAAGTAGCTCCAACATTTGCGACTATGATCATCTATAAAGTTTATCATATACCTTTTTCCTGACTCCAAAGTGGGTATTATGGGTCCGCAAATGTCTGTATGAACAACCTGTAGTCCTCAGCTTGCTTTCCACATGCTCTTCTTGGGGATATTCTCTCTTTTCTGCTTCCCTCTCATGCATGTATCACATAGCTCGGACACAGTCTTCACCATCTTAGGGAGACCAGTGACCATCTTCTTCTTTGCCATGTTGAGCATCCCTCCTTGGTTCAGATGTCCGAGCCTTCTGTGTCACTGTTCTTCTGTGCTTTCATCTACAGTCTGCAAACAAAGATCTTCTCCTTTTTCCTCGTTTTCTTTTACTGCGGCAGGAATGATAAACATTCTGTTTTTAGTCATCGATGAGTACATAATGACCCTTCTTTGCTTCTTATGCCATATCTCATAGACATCATCCTCTATGATAATTCAGAGCCCCTTCTGTTGTAGTTGCCCAATGCTCAATAGATTGTTCTTGAGTCTAGGCACATAATACACAGAGGAAAGCAAAATCTGTGTAGTTCCATTTACCATGAGTCTGAGATCTCCTTTTCCTTCCACATTCATTCTGCGATCATCTCCCAATTTGACATTGTGCTTAAAGGATTGATCGAGAGCTTCAAACCATTCTTTTACACCGCACATGTGGTTCGAGCATCTCGAGTCAAGATACCACATCTTCTCGGTTACTTCTTTCTGTAGTACGCATTGAGCCATGAGCAGCACTGCTTCTTCATCCTCTGCGTAGTACACGTTCTTGTCTAAGTCAGGGCATTCAGACTTGAAATGACCCATCTTGTGACATTTGAAGCATTCAATAGCTTCCTTGTTGAAGCTGGATCCTCTTCCACGGCCTTAGTGATCTCCACGACCTCTTCCTTTATTAGGTCCGCCTCTTCCTCTTCCGCCTGAGGTGTTCCATCTTCCTTCCACCTTCAGAGCATGCTCATAAGTGCCATGTCTAGTCAGTTTTTGCTCGTGCACCAACAGGGAACTCTGCAGTGCATCGACCGTAAGATCTGTAATGTCATTTGACTCCTCAATCGCACATACCACATATGTGAATTTTTCGACTAATGTCCTCAAGATCTTCTCAACAATCTTTGAGTCTGACATGTCTTCACCAAGATTTCGCATATCGTTGGCCACGACCATCACCTTAGAGAAGTATTCTGAGATCGTGTGTCTATCCATCATTTCTAAGACTTCAAAATTTCTTCGCAGTCTTTGCAATTGAGCACTTCGTACTTTCTTATTTCCTTGATATTTTACCTTCATCGATTCCCAAATGTCTTTCGCCGTGTCTTTCTTAGCGATTGTTTTGAGAATTACCTTATCAATCGAGGCAAAGAGATAGTTCTTTGCCTTAAGATCTTTGAGGTTGCTCTCCGCAAGTTCTGTTCTTTGTGCTCCTGTCAGGATCACATTCCTTTCCGGCAGCACAATTCCGGTTTTGATGAGATCCCACCATTCCTTTGATCTCAAGAGATTCTCCATGAGCATCGCCCAGTGTTCATAGTCACCATCAAACTTTGGAATGCTCATCCCATCCTTCTCACTCATGTTGAGTCGATTTTGCTCTGATACCACTTGTTGTCTTGCTGTAACGAAAGTGCTAGATCGATTTTTGACTGAGAAAAATACTTGAATTCTTATTACAGTCTTTTGATCCTTAAATAGATCAACTTACAAACAAAAACAACTCTTAACAAACTCCTAATTTAACTCAACAACTAACTCCGAGTCTTCCTCGCACTCCTATCTTATTGACACTAAACATAGAGTAAGTCATAAGACTTTATTAAATTAAACACACACGACTCCAGACCACGGCCAACAGCTTCATAAATTCGATCATATTTCGCTGCAAGTGGAAGTTCAAAAATAAAGAGTTCACAGGTGAGTTTGAGCTACTTATTATGGCTGTTGACAAAAAATACATATAAGAAACATGCAACTAAAATTCTGTGAATTATTGGTTGAGAAATACATCCGGTTAAAATGTAAGTATATCTTGGAAATTGAGATCACTATAATCTATTATGTATAATATATTGACAACTGGTTTTGAATTTAAATTTAAAGTTCCTAATTTATTACATCTATCGAGTTTATTCTTTGTAGGACTATGTCTTTTCATGTTTAACGGAGACTGAAGACAATACATACTTGGTCGTGGTACAAATATACGTAGTTATTTTTCGGTGGGTAGAGACTGTAAGAGGAGAATAAAACATGAGTGCGTATATGTGATATAGACAAAGAATATTTTGTCTTTAAGCAAGTTGGTGGTAGGGGACACACACTTGATCTACAAGAGAACAATAACAACGTATTCCAGTTCCATATAGCTAGACTTAGTAACAAATATTGCATTTATATCTATTAGTATCACAGAAAGCTCGATCGAATTCTACTTTTTCTCCTAAGGATTCGAACAGTGGGCTATCAACGACGCCTAGCCAGATTGGGAGAAGTTCTCTAGATCTTGTATCATTATGCTTGTATTAAAACCATGTTCACTATATGGTGGTAATTAATCAAAGCACAAAAGACTATGCATGATAAATTAATGACAACAAGTACTTCAATTAAGGTCGATTTGTCAAGTTCAAGATTAGTCTGGTTTAGCTGATCGATGTGGTGTCGAGTATACAACACAATTGATTTTTTTGGGGGTGATTTGTTAGATTAAGGTGAAAGTAAGAACTAATTATTTAAATACATGAAATTTTTGAAAATTATTATAATAGTTTATTTTATTTTATTTATATCATTTTGCCATTTTCTAATGAGTAAAAAAAAAACTATTTACAAAAATGTCATTAATGAAATTTGTCACGTAAGCGATCAACTCTACTATACTAACGGAGTGCAACATAGTAGAGTTAAAGTGTGTTTAGTAGAGTTGACATGAATTAAAAATCATGTATAGTAGAGTTAGAATTTATGCGTAGTAGAGTTGATTTCCACGCTTTAATCAACTCTATTAAACTAACGGAGTGCAACGTAGTAGAGTTAAAGTGTGTTTAGTAGAGTTGACATGAATTAAAAGTCGTGTATAGTAGAGTTAGAATTTATGCGTAGTATAATTGACTTTCGCGCTTTAATCAACTATACTAAACTAGTTTAAGTGCGTGTAATAGAGTTGAGTTGTGCAAAAATTCGTGCATGATAGAGTTAAGAAGTTTAACTACTGGTAAAGTTAAAGAGTGTTTAGTAGAGTTAAAGAGTGTTTAGTAGAGTTACTGACCTTTGTAGTAGAGTTGATTTTGAAAACCTAGCCTACGTCCGTAGTAGAGTTTAAATTACGAATTTACCCCTCAGTTAGTAGCTCATTTGCCGTGCACCTAACTACTTCCTCCATAAATGACGCCATTGTAGCTTTCTTTAAGCTCATTTGCTTCTTTTAAGGTCATTTATTGTAGTGTTTATTGGTTTTTTCTGTTTAGATCTATGGATCAAATTTTGTGGGATTTGGAGTTTTAAAGAAAGTCAATGGAGTTTTTTGGTGGACCAGTCCTACGGGTGTCGGATCATAGGCATTGGTAAAGATTTAAGACTCAAAGAATTTCTGGAGATGGTTTATGCCGACTTTGGTTTGGATCAACAATGTCATGAAGTAAAATTAAGCTACATGTCAAATGTTGTCATTCATTCAATACCACAAGATACTCCCCCTGTATTTGTAAGTAATGAAAGATAATTGCAAGTGTTTGTGCAACAATTTCGTAAATAAGCAATGCGTCTATGTGTCGAGATTTCCACTAGATCTCGTGTTTCAGTGAATTTCCCTGAAAAAGGTAACGGTAAAGGTAACAGTAAAGGTAATGGTGATGAGAAAGTCAATTGTAAGTGGGAGAACTATGATCCCTCGTATAATAGAATTGACCCTTGGTGTAATAGAGTTGATCATTCGTCTAGTAAAGATGACCCTTGTAGTAGAGTTGGTCAAAAGTGTGGTGTAGTTGATTTGATGTCTAGTAAAGGTGGACCAAACAATGAGCGTATGCCAGAAAATGTGAAAGACAAAAATGAACATGCTAAGGACGAAGATGCATAATTCAGATTCGACTGTTGCGATGATATGGATGGTGCAATCTCAGATGATGAAGATTATATCAGTGTTCGTAGAAAATCAAAGGAAAAAGAGAAGAAAAACCTCTCGGAGAAAGCAATGGGGTTGGATTTGAAGGCTGAGTATTTAGACATAGAAATGGCAGCACTAGCATTGGTTTTTGGGCAACGATACTCATCAAAAAAAGAACTCATGCCGAGGTTAAAAATTCTTTCTGTCTTATAAAGGTTTGACTTCGATGATGTGGCTTCATTGAAGACAGTGTTGGATGTGAAATGTTGGGTACCAAATTGTCAGTGGAGAGTGCGAGCTTCACCTGTTGACGATGGTTGTTGTTTCTTTGTCTGAAAGTATAGGGATAGTGTAGTTGTTTTGTTACAGAGAGATCAGGTCGTGCACGACAAGCATTTATTGAAGTCTTATGACGGTTATACATGGAATTTGTAAGTGGAATTTGGTCATATGTTCTTCCTTGACACGTTGTTGATTCAATGAATAAGCGATTCGGTCTAAAGGTACAAATTTCATATAACGTAATTTGGCATGGTGGAGTTAATATTCCTTGTAGTAGAGTTAAATATCGATATGGTGGAGTTAATTTTTACGTAGTAGAGTTAATGTGGAAGTAGTAGGGTTAATCTTCCTTGTAATGGAGTTAATGTAGTCACGGTGGAGTTGAATTAGTGTGTAGTAGAGTTAAATTCCTCGTAGTGGAGTTAAGGTGGAAATAGTAGAGTTAATCTTCCTTGTAGTGGAGTTAATGTAGTTAGTTAAACTTGTATTATAGAGTTAGACGTTGGTATGATATGATGGAGTTAATTTTTACGTGGTAGAGTTAATGTGGAAATAGTAGAGTTAAGTGTCCTTGTAGTAGAGTTAAATAACCTTGTAATGGAGTTAAATGTCCTTCATAGTAGAGATAACGTCGTCATAACTACAATTTATGCAGCTGAAGTACTGGAAAGAACAAACCCTAGTTACAAGAACTTTTGAAAGTAGTTTCCAAGAACTTCAGTCGTACTTGTTTGTTATTAGAAGAGTATTTCCCATAACCCTAATAAAGCTCGAAGTAAACGGGCAAGACATGTTCAAGTTTCTATTCATAGCCTTCAATGCAAGTATTAGGGGTTTTCCGTTCATGAGGAAGGTTGCTATTGTTGATGGTACATTTTTGCAAGAGAAGTATAGAGGTACTTTACTAACTGCAACCATCAAAACAGTAACTTCAATATATTTCATATGGCTTTCGGTGTGGTTGATACCGAGAATGACGAATCTTGAGAATTGTTTTTTAGACAGCTCAACCGTGTTATCCCTGATGATAGAGAACTTGCCATCATATCAGATAGGCATAAATCCATTGCTAGAGCTATAAAGAATGTGTACTCACTTTCTTCTCGGGGTATTTGCACCTACCACCTAAGTAAGAACATTTTATCGAAATTTATAAAGGGAAATCCCTTTAAGCTGTTCAAGAAAGTTGCCACTGCGTTTAAGGTTGATGAGTTCAACGCTATATTTGCTCAGATTCAGGTGTTAGATCCAAAAGTTCATGCGTACTTGATAAAAGCTGACGTGCGGGTGTGGAATCAAGTTTACTTTCCCAGAAACAGATACAATTTCACTACGTCGAACATTGCAGAATCAATCAATCATGCCTTATGAGAGGCAAGAACTTTCCCTATTGTGTAGCTTGTATATGCAATTAGGGCGATGTTGAAACGTTGGTTCGTGAAGAGGAAAAGAAAGGCTACTCTCACATATACTGTTCTAACAACATCTGTTGAGAACCTCCCAAAGGTAGAGTTAACTCATCTATAGTGGAGTTAACACTCGTGTAGTAGAGTTAGCATTGCCATTAATTCATTCGTAGTAGTGGTAACCCATTTGTAGTGGAGTTAGCACTCCTGTAGTAGAGTTAACATATTTGTAGTGGAGTTAACACTCGTGTAATAGAGTTAAAACTTCCTTAGTAGAGTTAAGTCCTTCGTAGTAGAGTTAACATTTTATTTGTTAAATGGCAGACAAGGGTCGAGGAAGCTAGGCAGTACAATGTGCAGAAAATAGACGAACACCAGGCTGTTGTTACACGATCTGAATCTTCTGATTTGGTCAATTTGACTGAGAAGACGTGCCCTACAAGCGGTATAAAGTAAAAAAACATTCCTTGTGTGCATGCCATTGCCGTTGCTGAAGCATGGAGAAGGCCAACAATCGAACTTACGCATCCATACTATCACACGACCTTCCTGTACAATGCAAGGGATGCTGCAATTCCCATTCCGTTGGATGTGAGTCGTAAGATGTGTAATTCACCACACGTGCGTCAAAAACCAGGGAGGCCAAAGAAATCAAGGATAAAGAGCTGGTTCGAGTGTTCACAACCTACAAAACGTCCAAGGAAAGTTACAACTTGTTCTAAATGTAAGCAAGTAGGTCACAATGCCCGTACATGTAGTGAAAGCATTCATTCTTAAATAATAGAGTTAACTCTAGTAGATTACTTCGTCCTCATTTAGTAGAGTTAGCATCGTTGTGGTAGAGTTAATTCTTGTTCGGTTGAGTTAGTTTTCGTGTGGTCTTCCGAATGATAGAGTTAATTCTTGTTCGGTATAGTTAGTTCATGTATGGTTTTTTGAATGGTAAAGTTAATTCTTGTTCGGTAGTGTTAGTTCATGTATGGTCTTCCGAATGATAGAGTTAATTCTTATTTGGTAGAGTTAGTTCACGTATGGTCTTTCGAATGGTAAAGTAATTGTTGTTTTCAATAATACCCATATACCCTATATATTTATATAAATATTGTCGAAGGACCAAAACCAAGTAATATTGGTCCTTCAAGAGTATAAAAGATCGCATATTTGCGATAACATGTTTATAAAACATGTGGGTTTAAACTACGAGTATACAAATATACTACTCTAAGACTATACAAACTAAGACTATACAAATCTGCAAAGCTACTACTATACGACTATACAAACTAAGACTATACAAAACTATCAATCCAGCATGAGGTTTTTGGAGGCTATCATGAGGGCGCCCTTATCACACAATTGTTTCGGGCATGGATCAGTGTAAGCAATTGACTCCTCCACTTGAAGTTCCTCTCTGAATTCAATGGCATATTTTAGCCTAGCAAAGCTCATGTACTCGTCATTAAGACCTTCGAAGTTACATCCAAGGGTCAAACACTCGATCATCTTGAGAGTGTACACTCCACAGTTGCATGATTGTTTATTACGTGGTACGCCCTTAATAACATGAGAAGTTGTATATTTAGCCGAGCTAATGTGTGGACGCATCTCTTCGGCTGAGAAACACTTAATCATCTTCGGAATCATCACGGCATATGGCCTACAAAAAAGGAGAAGCATGTAAATAGTCTGCTATACGATAAATAAACTCTACAATAAGGTAAATGAACTCCACTATATGGTTGTTTTTACAATTAATCGTTTTTTAATTTCCTGGCCCTCTCTGTTAAATAAAACAGATCCTTTTTTTTTCTATCAGAAGAACCAATCAAAGAAAAAAATTTCATTATAAATGAACTCCACCACAAGGTAAATAAACTCTACTATACGTTATATGAACTTCACCACAAGGTAAATGAACTCTACTATACATGTATATGAACTTTACTACATGTTAAGTAAATTTACCGCAACTACTAGTGAAACTCTATTAACTCTTAGTATACCTCTACTATACTAAATTTTAGTAACTTACTTGCATGACTCTATCATTGTAGCAACGATGTTGTAAGTTGGGTTGGGATCGTATATGCGAAGCCTCCCTTCTAATAGATTAACCTCCATGGCCACCCAATGGTTGTTGTTAATGTTATGAGGGATGTAAATCGTATCCACGTCTCTCATCCATTGCTTGTTAGTGGCACAAAAAGTAGTTTGAATGCCTTGGAAGAGATCTTTAAACCCATCGGACTACAAGTAATCATCATCATGTCCCACGAAATCCCTTGTGTACATGTGCCACCAAAAAGCACAAAACAGCAGATCGAGGAAAGCAATCCGAGGACTCCTGAATGGGCTTGGATTTTGCAACGATCATTGCCAAAAAAGATTCATCCCGGCCGACATATGTTGTAATAAAAAGAGTAATATAACTATATCAATCAACAACTTAATTCTACTAGTACTCTAAATGAACTCTACTACAGAAAACTTAACTCTACCATACATTTATTATTGAACTCTACTGTACTTGAACACACGTTATCGTGTAGCAACCCATATTGATCAATAGGTCACTTCTATATTGGGACAATCAAACGGCGATGGAATTCTGCAATTGGATTCGGGCTACCGTCGACCGTAATGTCCCTACTCAATTTATTAATAAAAAAATTGTAAATAATCGAAGAATTTGTATACAACACAACACATAGTCACTTTTTCAAGGGAAAATAGATACTTGCAATTCATGCAACACATAGTCACGTAGGCGTAATGTTTTTATTTTAGGTTTCGGCCCAAAAGGATCATAGACACGAGGAGAATGAACCACATTCTTATGAATCCTCTTGACAACGGAACAACCTATGAAAGGAGATACCTATAAGAAGAAAAAAAATGGTAGATGAACTCTACTATACGATAAGTGAACTCTACTGTACGGTAAATGAACTCTAATATACGGTAAATCAACTCTACTATAGTTGTAAATGAACTTAACTATACGGTAAATAAACTCTATTATACTAGTAAATGACTTGTATTATAAGGTAAATGAACTCTACTATACTTGTAAATGAACTCCACTATAAGGTAAATGAACTCTACTATACAGTAAATGAACTCTACCATACGGGTAAATGAACTCTACCATACGGGTAAATGAACTCCAGTACATTTGAAATAAACTTTATCATGTTGTAAATGTACTCTACCAGGTTTGCAGCGAGTACTCGTTCCCGAGTCTCTCTCGCTAACACGTCTTCCAGACATATTACCTCCCCCTGTGTTTGTTTATCTTTTTTTGAAGAATCCACCAGGTTTATGATGCCAAGTTGTGACATCTCGGCTTCTTTTTTTTCTCACCGTAAGGTATCTTGTCAATAGGTTCTTTTTTCTACTGTTCTTCCCTTTCGGGATTCCTAACAACCAATGATAACGGGCTGAGTCCACAAAACTAGACCGCTCAGATGTCGCATGACTCTCAATAACCCATTTATTCTACAAAATATGTAAAAAAAAATACGTAAAGACTTATTAAAAAGACTCATTATACAGAATTTTCAACTATATCAAAAATACTTATTAAACATGGGTTTACCTGGTTGGGTGGGACGGTATATTTGGTGATGGCTTGGGACACTTGGGTGTCATCGAGGTGAGAATCTAGTATTCGCCTAATTGTATTACGGACAACAGTGAACTTGCACTTTGTGTTTTCTCGAAATCTGAGTCCACCAGACTAGACCGCTCCCAAAGTGGTGTCTGTGAAAAGTTACTCTACTATGTCAGCTTGACAGTTGGTATAGTTGCTAACAGCGGTAGAGTTCATTTTTATGGTTTGGTAGAGATGTATTAATCACATTAATTGTTTGGTAGAGTATATCAAACGATACACATAACTCGACCAAACCATATAAATAAGCTCTACCAAAGTTAACAACCCACAACTTTATGTTTATATGATGTTTGTACAAATATGTATGTAATGTTAACAATTAAAATGTTCGTACATAGGGTAAATCTATCAGAGTAAGTCTCATTCAAATAGAGTCTTACATACCAATTTAAGATCCATATCTTTAGTGGCAACTTCGTGCTTTGGATCACCTTCTATGTCTACAACACGATTCACCCTCCACCCTCATCCTTATCCTCAACCTTTTTTTTCTCCAAGCTATATACAACAAGTTGCGCCATGGTCTCCTCCAGCCTAAGAATCCTCTCAAGCATAGCTGTATTGTCTGAGGTGTTACACTCCAACCTAAAGACATGGTCAGAGATCATGGACATGTATGCCCTGGTTTCGAGTCTAGTCTCCTCCAGCCGCAACAAACGATCAACAAACACATTGTGATCGTGTCTTATCCCTTCTTTCTGTTTTTTTTCTTTTTAACGACTCTCACCACATCCTTCAAGATAATGGACTCGTCCATCTCTTTCTCTTTCTCCTTATGTTTGACCACATCCTTCTGTATTTTCTTCTCTTTCACTTTCTTCACCGCCTCATTTGAATAAGCATTACGCTTGCTCATCCTCTCCTCAACATAAGCATATGCCTTCCTCCTATTACTTATGTACCACACAGATTCATCTAGACTGGAGATAAGTATGTCTCCAAGCATTGTGTCCACTTTCAGATCTGCAATATCGTCTAGCCAAAGAGGCATTATCTCTAAAAGTTTTGCAATAAGCTTCTTAAGACGTACCTGGTAGACGAGAAGATGCAACTTTATTAAACATAAATTAACTCTACTAAACCAGGAATCAACTGTACTACACATAAATGAACTCCACTAAACTGTCAAAATAAACTCTACTAAACTGAACTATACTACACATAAATGAAGTCTACTAATACATGAACTCTACTACATATAGACAAACTCTAATATACTTAACTGAACTCTACGACAACAAAATAAAAACTCTACTAGACGACTCAATCAATCACCTAAACCAACTTTACTATGAAAGCAATTTACTTTTCTATCCAGCATGTTTTGTTACTTTAGCTTCACAATTTCCTCGGTTTCAATGGCTTGTATTTTTATTGGTCTCCATCGTAGAATGGGAACGTCACTTTCTCTTTGATCCCCAAATATTTTAGCTAATATGAGGATAGACTCAAATGCCCATATGAGAAGTGAGTGCACAAACTCATGTAGAGTGTAAGTGCCATTTTTGTAGGATACAATTTTGATTGATTTCATCAATTTATGAAACACTACTCTTCCCCATGGATGCCTCTCGAACTTCTCTAAATTTGCAACCAATTTATCAAAACTAGAAGGAATCCTACTATTTATGTGACAACCATAAATCCCTACTAGCAAAACCACTAGCAAGGCTACCATTTTCCTCTTCTCGAAAGACCACCCACTACATTTCCCCAACACCTCTTTCAACTCTACCCATGTAGGACCTTCACCAACCCCTAAGCTCATTTCTTCCCAAAGCTCTCTGTGGGCAACATCTGCCACATTAGAAGACTCATCAAAATTATCGCAATTAACCTGTGTTATTTTCGCAAACTCGTGTAGAGAAAATCTCGTAAGCCGAGACCCAAAAAACACCCACATCTCATACTTCTTTTTAATCAGTAGTTGATGCATTAACAAATATTGTATATGCCTCCCTGTAAACGTGTAGTTGGAGTCTGCGAGCTTCAGAAAAACGCCTAGGCAAGAATTCTCCTTTACATCTATGTATGCATCCTCACCAATACCCTTGATCATATGACTGATGTTTTTAAGATAGTAGTAATGGTTAATGCTTTGGTTCTTCATCACTGGAAGACTGTGTTTGAAAAGCTTCACTGGGTACTTCTTCTCAGCCATATATAAAGATGAAAACAAACGATAAACATTAAAAACCCAACTCCACTATACGCAAACAAACTCTACTACACTACAACATATCTCCACCCAAATCATCGTAATCTCCAATCCAACTCTACTACACTTGTCCCTAACTCTACCAAACTTGCCCCTAACTCTACCAAACATAATTATATCAACTCTATGACATTATAACATAAAACGCTAATCAACTCTGCTACACGGAAGTCAACTCTACTACACTACAACCTACCTCTATCTAACGTCAGACTAACTCTATTACACTTAGCCTATCTCTGCCATACTTTACCCTAACTCTACTACATGGAAGCCAACTCTACTACACTACGACCTACCTTTACCAAACGTCAGACTAACTCTATTACACTTAGCCTATCTCTACCACACTTCACCCTAACTCTACTACACGGAAACCAACTCTAATACACTACAACCTACTTCTACCAAACGTCAGACTAAATCTACTACACTTAGCCTATCTTTACCACACTTCACCTTAACTCTCTCAGTCAAAACCCTCACAACTAGTTACGAACTATATCACATTGGCTCAGACTCGGGACGAACTCTACTTGACAAACACACAAGAAGAAGATGAAGAACAAAAACCCAAATGTCGCGAAATCGAGAAATCTAAATGTCGCAAAATTGACAAACCCAAATGTTGCAAAAAATGACAAACCCAAATGTCGTCGCGAAGAAGAAGAAAAAGAAGAGGAGAAAAAGAAGAAAAGAAGAAACTTACCTTTTATAAAGAAGACGACAACGAAGACGACGACGTCGACAATGAATAAGACAATGAAGACGATGAGTAAGACGACAAAGAAAATAAAGAGGGAAAACGACGGTTAGGTTACTTTTGTGTAATGTTTAACCAGAGGAAGAAGAAGAAGAATAAGAAGTTATGGGTCATTTTTGTTTCAAGAGTATAATCATAATTACACATTTTGCTCTCTTTTTTGACAACAAAAACTATTACTGTAAAATAGAGCAAACTTTTGCTCTATTTCAGTAATTCTTTCTTTTTTTTTGTGTAACTTATTAAATCTTGTTTTTATAGTTTTGCTAGAATGTAATTATTCTACACTGGAACATGAGACCATTCTAATCTACTATAACTGTATCAGAGTCTAAGATTTTGTCCCATTAGATATGCATGACGATATGCATCTGTTGTGGGTATGGTCCAACATGCATGTATCATGCTGATGTGTATGTTGTGGTGTTTCGAAATGTTTGTTTATATTACTTATTCACTCGAGGGGGCGTTTTAGAATATAATTTTCAACATCGGAAGTCGGGACTCTTCTAATCTACTATATCTAAGATAAGAGACTCTCCAATATTGTCAATTGGTATTGAAACTCGAAGTCCATAATTTTCAGCTTCATATATTTTGCATTTGTTTTTCACTTTGGAATTCAACATGAGCGTATTGGAAAAACATTTATCATTTAATCAACGTATGCACGACTTTGAGGGTATCGCCAATTTAGTAGAGATCTCACATCATCTTTTAGAGAAGACTGCAATTTCCTATATCTCGGGTCGAAGAATCATCTGCTTTTACAATATAATTTTTATTCTGGAATACTCTATACGTTTTTTTCTCCCAAGCAGACAAAGTAGGAACAAAGGCGAGAAGAAAGGTGTTTAGGTTTAAATGTATTCTTATGGATCTACAATGAAGCTACAAGAGTATATATACAATAGATAATTCAACCTAATGTCCTAATTAAGTGGAAAAGATATTTACAATGATATGAAAGCTAAGTAAGGAAAGAAGTAGTTGTGTGCTTATTTCAACACCCTCCAAGTTGGAGTGTGTTAATCATATGCGTCCAACTTGTCAAGAAACTAAACTCTCGAAGTCCCGATGGCTTGGTAAAAATATTTGTTAGTTGATCTTTTGAGTGAACATATACCATCGTAATCGTGCCATTGAGAATCTCATCTCGAACAAAATGAATGTCTACCTCCACATGCTTTGTGAGTTCATGCATTACCCAATTCGCGCTCAAGTGTATTGCCGACTTGTTGTCTGGATGAATGGTCATACGTTTTGTGTGATGAAAACCAAGATCACACAAAACTCGTTTTAGCCAGAGAAGCTCCTGCGTAAGAAAAGTCATTGCTTGGTATTCTGCTTCAGCAGATGAGCGACTAATTGTCGGTTGCTTCCATGTCTTCCACGCAATCTGAGAAGTACCAAGTTAAACAAAATATCCAGTTGTGGAGCGGCGAGTAAGCGGAAAACTATCTCAGTCAAAATCACACCACCCATTGGTATGTTAATCCAAATCAGCTCTCAACAAGATCATTTGTCCTAGATTAGATTCAAGATAATGTATCGTCTTTGAAGCGGTATTCCAATGATCCAAACGAGCCGCTTAAATAAATTGAGCAAGTATATGAACCGAGTAAGATAGATCCAGATGTATCACAGCGAGATATATTAGCCTTCCAACGACGTGCCAATATGCTTCAGGGTCCGTGATGTAAGATGACTGACCGTGCCAATTTATGATTATGTTCAAGTGGAAAAATCGCAGGTTTAGCTCTAAGTAAACCAGCATTTGAGATGACATCTAGGGCGTACTTTCTTTGGGAAAAATAAATCTCAGCCTTGTTTCCAGCTACCTCGAGGCCAAGGAAATACTTAAGTATCCCTAAATCTTTCATAGGAAAGCAAGTAGATAGATTATCTTTGAAGCGTGTAATCTCGGACGGATTGCTCCCACTTATAACCGAGTCATCAACGTAGACTAATACTTGAAGAACATGACCCTGCTGAGTGAGTGTAAAGAAAAAATAATCAGACCAATGATTGAGAAAAACCGTAATTCTTAAGGTTTGTTGAAAGCTTAGAAAACCAACAACGAGGTACTTGTTTCAAGTCGTGATAAGATTTATGTAGACGACACACCAAATTAGGAGCCTTATTTTCGAATCCGAGAAGTAACTTCATGTAGACCTCCTCATCCAAGTATCCATGTAAAAATGCATTATGAACATCCATTTGATGAACACTACAAGAGAACACAGCTTTTACAACTCCAAATGTCGTCCCTGATGCGTTGTTAAGGGACTTTACAACGCATTAGGGACACCACGTGGTTCGTCGTGTTTTGCACGTCGTAAGCCAAAAAACGTTGTAAAAACGTCGTAAAAGTTAACAACGCAATAATTTCGTTGTTAAAACGTCGTAAAACAGACGTTGTAAAAACGTCGTAAAATGAAGAGGGCGTTGTAAACTCGATGGCAAACTAAACGTTGTAAGTTACTTGCTAAATTTACAACTAACTTACAACGTATTGTTTACAACTAATTAGAGTCGAAATGTTTTACAACATATTAAAATCGAAAATATTTATAACGTCGAACAGCTGTCAGTGCCAAAAATAATCGTATGGTATCCATTTTTGCCACCACAGCAAAGGTCTCTCCATAGTCCACATATTCAATCTGGTTATTATCAAGCACGACAAGCCGTGCTTTATACCTCTCTAACATTCCATCAGATTTATATTTCAACTTGTAGACCCATTTAGTACCAAGTGCATGTTTTCCAAGAGGGAGTGTCGTAAGACTCCATGTCTTATTTTTCTGTAATGCAGTGATATCTTCTCGTATAGTTGTTCGCCATTTACCGTCATGACAAGCTTGTTTGTAATGTTTTGGTTCAGGAATTTCAACAACCATAACCAAGTATGCAATATGTCTCTATCTCAATCTTGAGCAAGAAACATAATTGTATATTGGATATCGTGCTTTCAACAAATTAGTCACAGATGTGGATGTCGAAACTGTGTTGATAACATACTCTTTCAGTTTTTCAGGCTAATTTTTCTATCTTTATCCACGACCAAGCGTCTCAGGTCGTAGTGGTATAGGAGCTGCAGCAGGTTCACTCGAAACTGTAGGAGCTGCAGCAGATTCACTCGAAACTACAGGAGCTGCAGCAGATCCACTAAGCGTAGCAGACATAGTTTCAGAGGCTGAGATATCATGTTGTACTACTACAGGAGAAGGATGCGGAGCAGTTGTATTGACAGTCTCATTTTGTACAGAATCATCAATCGGTTCAACATCATTAAACGTATCAAAAACATGCGGCGTAGGTAAAGGTACACTAATTGAAACAGAGACAGGTATTGTTGCCCAAACGGGTATTCATTCTCAGCAAATATCACATCTCGTGACACAAAGAAGACATTTCTCCATGTCATACAAACGCCATCCTTTATTATCGTAAGGATAGCCAACGAAGACACAACAGCGAGTACAAGATTCAAACTTATCACCGCCGAGATGTTGATTATGAGCGTAGCATAGGGATCCAAATACACGGATATGATTATACGAAGGTGGAGTCTTATAATGTGTTCGTGACGAGTGATATCTTTTAAAACTCTACTGGGATTCTCATTAATCTAATAAGCGACTGTAAGAACACATTCACCTCAAAATTCCATTAGTAAATTAGATTGTAAGTGCAAAGCTCGTGCCACGTTCAAAATGTGACAGTGTTTCCATTCCACACGTTCATTTTGTTGTGGTGTCCTAACACACGAAGATTCATGTTTAATACCGTGATGTAGAAATAAATCATGCATACACAAAAACTCACTCCCATTGTCACTTCTAATGATTTTAACCTTAGCATTAAACAGATGGTTCACAATAGCTAGAAAGTGATTGAGATGTGTCTGCGTTTCTTTCTTCTTGACCATCAAATAGACCCAAACACCACGAGAAAAATCGTCAACGATCGTAAGAAAATAAAGAGCACCTGAGTGAGTTGAATCATATCAAAAACATCATTTGCTTTATTATCACTAAACAAAAATGTATTTTTTGTTTGCTTCGAATGAAGACAAATAGTACAAGTCTTATGATTCAAATCACTACTACAACTAGAAGATTCAAATGCAGCAAAAAAAATTCAAAACTTGAATAGACGAATGTTCTATCCTCTGATGCCACAAATCGTTTTGTCCTCCGTTTTAGCAATTAAAGCTCCCACACTGTCCATGCTTCTAAACCGGAACTCCCCATTGTTCTCTTGCTTACCAATTCCAATTACTGTCTTCGTAGTGCAGTCTTGGCAAATAATAAAATAATCAGCTATATGAGCAACACAACGAGTCGCATCCACTAACTGATTAACTGATATCAAATCGGATTTCATCACTTCAACACAAAACACCAAATTCATTACCAAACTAGAACCTAAGTCAATTGTTCCTTCCTGACTAGTGATTCTTTCTCTACCATCAGCCAAGATAATGAGAACCGGCAGAATCGACCTTATGTTTTTCAACACATGCCATTTTCCAGTCATGTGGTGCGTAGCACCTGTGTCCAAAATCCAAGTATGAGGTAAAGAGTACGTACCGGTTAAAGTTTCGGCATGAGTGGGAGGAGTGACTGTAGTCCGGGCATTAACTAAAGCAATCACAGACTTCCATTGCTCATTTGTGAGCTCAACTACAACATCTCTGTCACGATCTATTATGATCTAGATAGCTTGATCCACTAAAGTAGTTACCGCATTGGCCCGTGATGGTCCATGATACCCACCACGGCTAATACTTCCTCTGCTTCGTCCGTGTGCATGTACAAGTTTAGAGCGTGGACGATTATCCCACCACTCCATATATCCAAATGTATCAGAACAATTATCAGAACTATGTACGGTACGAGATCAATGCTTGCACATGACAAGTCTTTCGTCATCACCTCGTCCTCTGTTTTAGGAATCATAATAGCGAGCACGTGTGTGAGCAATTAAAGTTGTTATTTCTGGTTGTACCTCACATGCCTTTGTGCTTTTCTGCAAGTCTTCGTCTTGACGAACGAGGTTGTAATTCTCTTCCAGCGACGGCAACAACACACGTGAGGTCAAAGAGGAACGCACAGATCCAAACAAAGTGTCATCTAACCCGTAGAGAAACTGTTGCACCATATCCTTATCTTTGTCCTTTTCTTGTAATGTACTCAAACCACAAGTGCATCTCCCACACCTGCAAATACGTAGAGGTCGATAGCTTGCAACACTATCCCAGATTTTTGTCAATTTCCCAAAATATTCTTCAACTGACATAGTTCCTTGGTTACAGTTGGCGAGGTCGGCTTTAATTTGTTGTTGTTTGGGTCCGCTACTCACATCGTAATGTTTCTGTATGTGTTCCCACAAATCACGTTCCACAGCGTGATGTGGCAGGTTCGACTGTATTTGCGGTTCGACGCTCATCTTTATCCATGACACCAATAGAGAATTAATCGGTATCTAATCTTTGTAATCAGGTGTATCAGGCAAGGTTTTGGACAAGGTACCATCAAGAAATCCAAACTTCCTGCGAGATTCCTGAGTTGTCTTGAAACTACAAGACCACTCGTCATAATTCCTTCCGTTAAGTAGAAGATGCGAAATCGTCGCACCACGATTGTCCGATGGAGAAAAGTCATATGAAAATATAGTTGGACGTTTTTCAATGTGAGTTACAACAAAAACACTAGGATCTTGTGTCTTGACCATGGTGAATTAATCGTGAAAGTAAAAATAGGTTTTAGTGTGTAGGTTTTGATACCATGACAAAATAGGAACAAAGATGAGAATAACTGCGTTTAGGTTTAAACGTATTCTTATGTATTCACAATGAAACTACAAGGGTATATATACAAGAGAATTCAACCTAATGTCCTAATTAAGTAGAGAAGATATTTACAATGATATGAAAGCTATTACGAAAATAGTGATATATTCTTTTGGTTTGATAAGCTTAGGTTGTTTCCTATTTCTTAGGGATAAGTTTAGGTTAACATCTCTCATGTTTGAGATGCCTATATATGTAACACAAAGAGTTTATGAATAAACAGAACGACTTTCAGACTTTCTTTGCAATCTTTTATGGTATCAGAGCTTGAAACTCATCTCACCGAAATTGACTAAAGAAGATCGATCTGATCAATGGCATCAGCCGATCCATCGAACCCGAATCAACAAAGAAACCCGAACCCGATGCCAACCATGGAGGTAAGAAGAACCATATCTCCATATGATCTAACATCGGCTGACAATCTTGGGGCAGTGATTTCTCATCCGCTGCTCAAGGGTACGAATTATGACGAGTGGTCATGTGGCATGAGAACAGCTCTCATATCTCGAAAGAAATTTGGAACCATTGCGAAACCTAGCGATGAATCTCCGGACTTAGAGGACTGGCAAACGATCCAAGCTCTCTTGGTTTCGTGAATCAAGATGTCAATTGAACCTGGCCTAAGATCAACAATCTCTCATCGTGACATAGCAAATGATCTATGGGATCATCTGAAAAAGAGGTTTTCTGTGATCAATGGGACAAAGATTCAAAAAATTAAGTCCGAACTTGCATGGTGTATACAGAGGGGATTGACAATCGAAGCTTACTATGGAAAGCTAGTACGTATTTGGGATAGTCTTGCTGCGAGTCGTCCTTTACGAACCTGCTCATGTGGTGGCTGTACGTGTGATGTTGGAGCACTGCAGGAGACAGATCGTGAAGAGGATAAGGTACATCAATTTGTATTTGGACTTGATGATCAATATAGGACTGTACGTTCAAACATTGTTTCAAAGGTTCCTATGCAATCACTTGAAGAGGTTTATAACCTGGTAAGACAAGAAGAAGATATACGACTTGGTGAGGAAGAAAAACCTGAAGCAATGGCGTTCGCGGTTCAAACTAAATCCCGAACTCGCAACGAGGAATTCAAAAACGTAGTGTGCAAGCATTGCAACAGAACCGGACATCCTTCTGATGGATGTTACGAAGTAATTGGTTACCCAGAATGGTGGGGAGATAGGCCACGGTCTCGGTCCGCTTCAGGACGTGGACGTGGTGGCAGCGGACGTGAGAGAAGTCAAATTCAAGCAAATCACGTCTCAGTTCCACAAAGCAACAATCAGACCGTTGCTAATCGTGTTGTGACAGATTCTGATCGTAGTGGAATAACTCTCACAGACCAGCAATGGACAACAATCAAAGACATTCTGAACATATCGAACAAGGAGAACAATATTGAAAAAGTCTCGGGTAAGTCTTTAATAACTCCTTGGATTTTGGACACAGGTGCTTCACATCACATGACCGGAAGGTTAGAACTCTTGATAGATCCAAAAGAAATGGATCCGGTTTTAGTGACTATGGCCGATGGGAGGGATCAGATTTCGAGAACTGAAGGAACAGTTCAACTTGGAAATTTGGTTTTACAATCAGTGTATTACGTAAAAGAACTAAATTCGGATTTGATTTCATTGGGTCAGCTAACCGATGATATTAATTGTGTAATACAGCTAGCTAAACGGTTTCTTGTTATACAGGACCTCAATTCGAAGATGGTGATTGGAGTTGGTAAACATGTAGGAGGTACCTATCATTTTCGGAGAGTGGAGAGAGCTGGAGCTGTGACAATTGCCGAGAACAAAAGCTTTGATTTGTGGCACAAAAGGATGGGACATCCTTCACCAAAAATAATAGGACTCCTACATAATGTTTCTAGTTTGGTTTCTTGTGAAAGTTTGAATAAGGATTGTGATGTATGCTTTAAAGCAAAACAAACACGTCACTCTTTTCCGATTAGTTTGAATAAAGTGACTCGAATTTTTGAGCTAGTACACATCGATCTTTGGGGTCCTTATAAAACTACATCACATTGTGGATCAAGGTTCTTTTTAACGATTGTTGACGACTACTCTAGAGGAGTTTGGATTTATCTTCTCAAAGACAAAACAGAAACTGCGAAATGTCTTAATGAGTTCTTTGTCCTCACGGTAAGACAGTTTCAATCGCCAATCAAATCAATTAGAAGTGACAATGGGTCTGAGTTTTTTCTCTTGGAAGTTTCTTTAGAGAAAATGGAGTTATACATGAAACATCTTGTGTAGGTACACCTCAACAAAATGGAAGAGTTGAAAGGAAACATAGGCATATTTTGAATGTTGCAAGGGCTCTTAGATTTCAGTCCGATCTTCCAATAAAATTATGGGGTGAATGCATACTTACAGCTGGATATTTGATTAATCGAACTCCAAGTGCAGTTCTAAACAACAAGACACCATTTGAAATGTTGTTTAATAAGCAGCCAACGTATGATCATATCAAGATATTTGGCAGCTTGTGTTATGCTCATAATCAAACAAGACATGGTGATAAGTTTGCATCTAGAAGTAGAAAGTGTGTTTTCATGGGATATCCTCATGGAAAAAAAGGTTGGAGGCTATATGATTTGGAGAAATCGGTGTTCTTTGTGTCCAGGGATGTGACTTTCTTGGAACACAAGTTTCCTTTCTCACCACGAACAGACTTGAACCTTGGTACACAACTCGACGAAGCTCAACACCCGTGTATCCCTCCAACGGCAATCGTTGAAACAGAGCATGATGACATGCTAACTTGTGGGAGAAGAAACACAGCTGTAAACTCACCTTCGAACATGCGTGATCCGTCTTTGTTGTCTGCATCTTCGAATGAGGCTGTGTCCGACATGGTTGACACAACAATCGATCACGCCTTGGCATCAAACAGAGACACGATTTCGGATGAAGAAAATACGGTTGTTCCGTCCGAGAGAGTAACGTCTAATATACCCTCTGTCGGGACAGAACCACGAGAAGTACTTGGAAGAGGATTAAGGAAAAAGAGTGTTCCTATTACACTAAAGAACTTCATTGTTAATTCGGTAACAAATACTACTCTTGCAAATGACAATTGTTTGTATACTTTGACAGCTCAAGACAGTTTACAACGGTTCTCTCAACAACACACAGCGTTTGTTGCAGCTGTCATGTCTAGTCGTGAACCCAAGTCTTTTAAAGAGGCAATGAAGAGTTCAAAATGGAAACGTGCAATACATGACGAGTACAACGCTCTAGAAGACAATCACACTTGGACAATTGAGGATTTACCGCTAGGAAAGAAGGCTATTGGAAGCCAATGGGTCTTTAAGGTTAAGTTCAAGTTCGATGGGAAAATAGAGAGGTATAAAGCACGATTGGTTGCAATGGGCAACAAACAAATCGAAGGAGAAGACTATGGAGAGACTTTTTCTCCCGTTTCAAAAATGAGAACGGTTCGAATCTTCCTAGATGTTGCGGTTAAAAGAGGGTGGGATGTACATCAAATGGATGTACACAATGCATTTCTTCATGGAGATTTAGAAGAAGAAGTGTACATGAAATTACCTCCCGGTTTTCAGTTATGTGACAACAACAAAGTGTGTAGACTTCGCAAATTTTTGTATGGTCTTAAACAAGCTCCGAGATGTTGGTTTGCCAAGCTATGTTTAGCGTTAAAAACGTATGGTTTTGTTCAATCTTTGGCTGATTATTCTTTGTTTACACTACATAATGGCGACGTGTGGATTCAAATACTAGTGTATGTCGATGACTTGGTCATCACAGGAAGTTGTAAGCAAGCGACTCAAAAGTTCAAGGATTACTTACAATCATGCTTTCACATGAAAGATTTGGGACCTCTAAAGTATTTTTTAGGCATTGAAGTTGCAAGGAATGAGTCTGGTTTGTACTTATGTCAAAGAAAATACGTTCTTGATATTCTCACCGAAACAGGTCTATTAGGATCAAAACCAGCAGCGTTTCCGCTTGAACAAAACCACAACTTATCTCTCTCGCAATCAGCCTTACTGCATGATCTGCTGCCATACAGGCGTCTCTTAGGTCGGTTAATCTACTTAGGAGTTACGAGACCAGACTTGGCATACTCTGTACATGTTTTGGCTCAATATATGCAGTCACCTAGGCACGATCATTGGGCGGCGGCTTTGCGCATTGTCCGTTACTTGAAGTCTTATCCGGGACAGGGAATTCTACTTCGTGCTAACGGTGATTTTTCAGTCACAGGTTGGTGTGACGCTGATTGGGCAAGCTGTCCGATCACACGAAAGTCTGTAACCAGATACTTTGTACAGCTTGGTGGATCTCCTGTGTCGTGGAAAACATGCAAACAAAACACCGTGAGTCGATCGTCTGCAGAAGCTGAATACAGGGCCATTGCGATGCTGGTTCAAGAACTTATTTGCTATATGCTTTTTATTGGTATCTTAAATAAACAATTCTACAATCGATATGACCAAAACAAACTTACCTAATTATATGTCTACCTGATTAAATTAGTAATCTTAATCTTTCATTATCAAAAAGATTCGTCCCAAAAAGCGTATAAGGACTATTAACAAAGCATGTACGCAAACAAACGCGTAGCATTCACTCGCTTGCGTTGAGATCCAGTCATAAGATTCTGTTCACGTCTCTCAGACATAAGGATTCGAAGTCATTACAATGTTATATCTTTTCGAATCGTATGCTCTATTAATTACGAGCTTTGTATTCTTCAATACTATAGCTCCAGCCTCCAAAATAGATAAATATAAAGGAGAGCTTGTCAAAAGAATCCTTAACTTCTTAACAAAAATAAAATCAAAATAGAACCCTCAACTTTTGAAAATTGTTGAAAAAACTATGAATTTCAAACGGTTAACTGTAATCACTACTAACCAATTAAATCTTAAAATTTTATTGATCTACTTATTTTCGCCTCGTAATCATATTTTACTTTTGTTGACTATTAAAAAAGTTAACAATACAGTAAAAATTGGTCACAATAAAATTCTGTGATTTAATTGGTAAGTCAACAAAAAACTACGATTTAGCTGATAAGTTAACAAAAGTTCGCGATTAAAATTTCTAACTATTTTGAAAGTTAATGGATTTTTGACATTTCGCATGAAAAGAAATCATTTATACAACTTGTTTAGCAAACAGAACATTTTTTAAATAGTCTCTTTCTCACAAAGCCACTTTAATTCATGGAATGGAATCAGATTTTTATCTTTTAAGAAAATTAATATATTGTTTAAAGAAGAAAGAAAGACCAGTCTTCACTACGTTCCTTCCTATAAATAGCCCAAGCACATCATCAAGTTTTCTAACGAACAAAACAACATACTTCACATCTATATACTAATCTTTTTGATCGTTCTAGAGCCGTTGGATCAGAATCTGATCATGGACAGAGTTATGAGAATGTCATCAGAGAAAGGAGTTGTGATCTTCACTAAGAACTCATGTTGTCTCTGTTACGCTGTTCAGATTCTATTCCGTGACCTTAGGGTTCAACCAACTATCCATGAGATCGATAACGATCCTGATTGTCGTGAAATCGAGAAGGCTTTAGTCCGTCTTGGTTGTTCCAACGCGGTTCCTGCTGTCTTCGTAAGTGGCAAGCTTGTTGGCTCGACTAATGAAGTCATGTCACTTCACCTAAGTGGCTCTCTTGTTCCTTTGATCAAGCCGTATCAGTCATTTCATAACTAGATATATAATCAATCGATTGATCCTTATAAAGATGATAATCAGTGTGTTAATTACTTAGTGAAAATAATGATGGGAAAAATTTACACGTAAATGTGTATCAGGCTCTTATTAGGGCTAAATTTTAAGTATTATTTATGGTTTATGTAACAGAAATATGAATTAGCTAGGTTTGTATAATTTCCAGCTAAAGTAATCAATGTATGTACTGATGTGTTTATCTATTTTAATGGAGAAGAATTATTTATCATATGTTATATATCGTATACGTATAATACTATTATCCCATGGTCTAAAGGATTTTTATAAGAATATTAAGTTGAAGCAAATTACCAAACATATGTAATTATGTAATGTATGTATGCTTGTGTGTGCGTGTGTTTTAATCAAGTATCAATTCGAAGATATTTATTTATAAAAGTTTGTGAGCAGAAATGCATATAAATATCCAAATATAACTGCAGTTATTTTCTTAATTTTATTAAGTATTAGATGGTACTCCCTATATCACAAATTATAAGATGTTTTGGTTAAAAACACACTTATTAAAAAATTTAATAATGTATTTTAATTTATTATAGTTTAATCAATCACAAAAATACGGTAAAATATTAAGAGTCAAAAGTTATTGAATACATTAAAAAATTATTGGAATTTACAAAACATTTTATAAAATAGAACAAATCAAAAGCTCTAAAACATGTTATGCATTAGAACAGAGTGAGTACTTTATATATTTTGAGCTTCCCAAATGTATCTTGTGAATATCATGATGTGTAAACATAATAAACCAGAAAAACTATGACAAATAAACAATGGTTTCATAGAATTAAAAGATCTAGATATCGATGAAAATCGTGATTAAGAGAACCCAGAATGTTATAATTATCACGTTTCTTATATTACAATTGAATCTACGACACATATTTCTTTAGTTATATTGTTAGTGAGGATGATTATGAAAATTGAATTGCTCTTATACAAAACATCAAATATTAAATCGGAATTAGACACAAATATAGGGATAATTAAGACCAGATTAGTTTATATTGATCTCAATTAATAAAAAAGAAACATAATTAAAATATTGTTGACTATATGAAGAAGTGAAGCATGATTGGTGAGCAGAAAAGGAAAGGGGTTTGCAAGATGTAAGGAATATATAGCTTTATTTAACTTCCGAGTTGTTTGGGATATTTGGAGATTCTGATTGGTAAGGAACAGGAACGTGTACGTGTTTCAACTACCTTCACTTCATGTCTTTGTCGGATCTTTATGTTCCTGATTCGATTGGCGCGTGAGATTAGCATACTCCGATCCTTTTTACTCTCAATCTCTTTACCATCGATCATCCATCACTACTTAAAATCATTTATTAGTCATCTTATTCGATTACTCGGTGTTGATGCAAATACCACCACAAAATTGAATGATACAAAGATCTAATCGTTAGTGAGTTTCGATTCTAACTAGTGGTTGCATGCACTTTTTAATGAAAGTAGTTGATCGCTCAAAAAGAAGTTTAAAACGGAAGTATATGATGACCTTCTATACGTTGTATAGAATAATAAGGAAAAGTCAATTGTGTAATAGAATACATTGTAATATAAGGCTACAATAGTCTTGTATAGTATATATAGTGTATTATGTCGTAATAAGAATCATTTAGCCTCCAATCATACATGGAGATCAGAGCATCATCGATATCTAAATTAAATTCAAAAATTTCACGTTTCCACATTTTTCTTTAATGGCTTCCTCTGTAACTCATGAGACTATTACAGTCTCTCACTCTCCCACCATATTGAATATCAATATGGCAAATATTTCAAAACTCAACTATTCCAATTTTCTGATGTGGTCACGCCAAGTTCATACTCTTCTAGATAATTATGAACTTGCTCATTTTCTCAATGAATCAAGCCATGTGCCTCAGTCTACGATCACCATATGTACAACACAACTACATATTCAGCGTTCACCTTGTAGAAACATCAAGACTGACTAATTTACAGTGCACTCCTTGGGTCTATCACCAACACAATACAACCCATTCTCTCCACTGTAGAGACATATGCCCAGATCTGGAGCACTATTTCCTCTACTTATGTCAAACCTAATAAAGGACACCTCAAACACCTGTGTCAACATATCAAAAATTGGACAAAGGGAAGTAAATTTATCGATGAATACATTCAAGGATTTACTACTCGCTTTGACCAGCTTGCTCTTCTAGCTAAGCCACTTGATCACAATGACAAATTAAACACATATTTGAAGGTCTAATTGATGATTACAAGACCATCATTGATCAAGTGGAAGGCATAGACACCTCTCCAACAATTTCAGAACTCCATGAAATCTTGATTAACCATGAGTTAAAGCTTCATGCCGCCAGCTCAATTAATACGCTACAGGTCACAACAAATGCAATTTCTTATCGTGGTCATAACCAATCATCAAGGTAGAATCAGAACCAATATCAATTTAAACCAAGTTATCATGGATGTCAGCAATGGCAACAACAACCGGATAAAACCTGGCAACAATACAACAACACTCAAAGTAACACAAGGGGTTATCAGGAGAAGTGTCAGATTTGTGGGGTGCACGGTCATAGTGCTAGACGCTGCAATCAACTGCATCTTCTCACAAGTGCAACTGCTCCATACAACAAAATAGTCCAGTGTACCATGGCAACCTTGTGCTAATATGGCAACCACTAAGTCTTTCAATCCAAATAATTGGATCATTGATAGTGGAGCCACACATCACTTGACTCTAGACTTGCAAAATTTATCCCTTCACCAGCAATACAATGGGAGTGATGATTGCAGATGGGTCAACTCTTCCAATCACCAAAACTGGTTCCACTTCATTCTCTACTCCTTCTCGTCCATTACATCTGCATAATAATATTTTCTATGTGCCAAATATTCAGAAAAATCTGATTTTGGTTTACCATCTTAGTAACTCTAATGGTGTTTCTGTAGAATTTTTCCCGACTTCATTTCAGGTGAAGGATCTCAGCATGGGGGTCCCATTACTCCAAGGCAGAGCTGAGAAAGAGATGTATGAGTGGCCAACCAAACCTCCATTGATAACCACCTTCTTCACCTCACCTACACCAAAAAACAGACTTGCAATCATGGCACTCAAGACTTGGGCATCCCTCTTTAGTTATTCTTAATTTCATTGTTTCTCAAAAGTCTTTACCACATTCAGATTTCTTACAAAAACTATTCTCATGTTCTAATTGCCTTATGAATAAAAGCCATAAACTTTCTTTCCATTACTTCCAGTACACCTCTTCAAATTATCTATACTGATATTTGGACCTCCCCTATAATCTCAATCGACTCTTACAAATATTACCTGATTTTTGTAGACCATCACACCCAATACACATGGTTATATCCTCTTAAAGCCAAGCCTCAAGTCCGGGAAACATTCATTATCTTCAAGGCTCTAGTTGAAACCCGCTTCAAAACCAAGATTGGAACAATGTACTCAGATAATGGTGGTGAGTATATTGCTCTCCGCTCATACCTACAAACATGACATCAATCACCTTAGCACTTCACCTCACACACTCGAACACAATGGATTATCCGAGAGAAAACATAGACACATAGTTGAGATTGGACTCACCTTGCTCAGCCAAGTATATGTTCTGAAAACTTATTGGACATATGCTTTCGCCACTGCCGTATATCTTATCAATCAGATGCCCACTCCAAATCTATAAAAAAAGCTCATATGCCTCCCTCTTTAACTAAGAACCAAATTATCTGAAACTTCAGGTATTTGGATGTCTATATTTCTCGTGGATGAAGCCCTACACTCACTAGAAGCTTGAAGCAAAATCTTGGCCATGTATCTTTCTTGGATACACAAACACCCAAAGTGCATATCATTGCTTAGAATCCATCACTGGTCATATTTACACCTCCTAACATGTCCAATTTGTAGAAACCGTTTATCTTATCCTCAACCCAAACTCACCAAAACCAAATGACACCAAGAATTCCCAAACCACCACAACTACTCCAACCATAAACACCCGAGTCTCGTTGCACCACTCACGCCAGCTCATTCTGGTGACACCGGAGTCACCGCCGTGCTCAGCTCCTCTGCCTTGTTCATCGTCATCCTCACCACACATCTTTGTCTCGCCTACGCTACACGTTGATTAAAATATAAAAGAGATGGGTCAAAGTCACGAAATGGCCCAAATACCAAAAACAGACCCAACATCTTACATGGGTCAAAGTCAAGGAACAAGTCCACCAACACTAACAAGCCAAACATAATCAACATGCCCCCTTGGCCAATTGCAGTCTCAAAGTGGATCTGATATCAGAACATCACCGTCGTCGTCTCCAATCTTTCTACCGTAATAATCGAGTGTGCCAACGCCACCCACCAGAAATGGTACCCACCGATGTCCCACACAACGACCACCCAATACGTACTTGTTCAAAAATTCAAATTTTGAAACCACTTCATCGGTTGAACCTCCTCGTTGTGACCAATTCTCCAATTTTGGTGGAACCCCAAATAATCACACAAGCTCTAACCGATAAAAACTGGTAGAAAGCTGCAACATAATAGTTCAATGCCATTATCCGTAATCAAACCTTCGATTTAGTGCCTCTGAATCCGAATCAAAACGTTATCTCCACAAAATGGCTCTTCACGCTCTAATTTCAAACATCAAGAAATATTGATCGCCATGAGGCAAGGTTAGTGGCACATGGGTTTAATTAAGAGTATGGTTTGGATTACTCGATTTGTTCATAAGGATAAATCACACCATATTTTCAAGCTGAGAAAGGCCTTGTACAGACTCAAACAAGCTCCCCAAACTTGCTATGAAGAGCTATGCACATATCTTCTGTATATTAGATTCATGAACTCTATTGTTGATGCTTCAATCTTCACTTATCACAACCATAGGATCCTTTTTACATTCTGGTGTATGTAGACGACATTGTGGTCACAAGAGACCAAACATAACACATTGATGGTGTCATACAACTCTTATCCCACCATTTCTCTTTAAAACAAATGGGTAACTTGTCATATTTTTTGGGCATTGAGGTGACTAGATCTAATCAAGGAATGCATTTGATGCAAAGGAAGTACATAATAGACTTACTTCAGAGACACAACATGCATGCAGCTCGATTAGTGTGTACTCCAATGGCAGAACATCCATGTCTTACTGTCTCTGCATGTACGAAGTTGACTGATCCGAAAGAGTACAAGCAAATTATTGGTAGTCTCCAATATTTGGTATTCAGGCGACCATATGTCAACTACGCAGTGAATAAATTGTCACAATGTATGCATTAACCCATTGATCTACATCTACAAGCAGCTAAACGTGTGCTCCCTTACTTAGCTGGTACGCTCACTCATGGAATCTACATCCGAGCAAACAGACTTATCACACTTCACGCATACTCTAACGCAAATTGGGTAGGCGATCTTGACGACTTTTTCTCCACCAATGCCTACATCTTGTATCTAGGAAGCACGCCGGTTTCATGGGATTCACGAAAACAAAAAGGGTTGCTAGATCGTCTACGGAGGCAAAGTACAGGGCAATCACATTCACGGCTTCAAAACTAAGTTAGGTATGTTCACTACTTACTGAGCTCCACATCACTCTTTCGTCGATACCGGTTATTTATTGTGATAACATGGGAGCCACATATCTATGTGCAAATTCGGTCTTTCACTGACGGATGAAACATATTGCGCTTATTATCATTTCGTGAGAGATAATATGAGGTTACTCATGCTTAGAATTGCTGGCTGATGCACTCACAAAACCTCAACCGCGACCAAGATACAACAAACTCATGTCTAAAATTGGAGTGATCAAAGCTCCTCCATCTTGAGAAGTCATATAAAGTAATAAGTGAAGATGTTAAATCAGCACTCTTACACACTCTTGATTTTAAGCTCAACAAACAGACTTTATTAAAGATGAACTTCTTACAAAAATTTACTCTTTGTGAATGACACCAAAGTATGATCTAACCTATGTGTATTAACACTTTTTCACAAAACATGTTCAATTCCTCAAAGTGCTAACCCTAAACTGCTTTCTTCCAAAGCTCTTATAGGCGACTTCCCATCAATTCCTTGAATCACGGAGATCTTCTTGTCAGCTCCTTGATTCTCAGAAATTTCTTACCAATTCCTTATACTCAGAATTTCTTGATTCTCGAAAATATTCTTGAATAAATGTCTTCGAAAATCTTCTACACGAATCTTCATTTCTTCGTCTCACGTGTCAAGCACGCGATTGATGTCAGTTGATCTCTCATGACCTTCTGTTGCTTAGTTGCAGTATCTTCGATCTCCTAATCTTCTGATCCTTAGCTTCTCGAATCTTCAATCTCCCCCTTTTTGACTTGATGTGATGTCTAAGTACATGTTGCTGTGATGACCACATATTCACTACAAAAACACTTCCAGATACTTTATTAGTTGTTAGTGTTATTAGTGTTCTGTTAATCCTTGAACCAATATCATATAAAGTCTTGATCAACCCAAAACATTTTAATCCATTACAACTAATGAGGCAGTCTAAGAGTTATGAAATAAATGCCCAAATGGCAAAAAGAAAAACGAGAGCACAAGCACTACAATGCTCCCCCTTAATCTCACGCTCCCCCTTAATCGTTCAACTCTTCATCATCATCATTTTCTTCCCCTGCTTAGCAGCACATCATGTTAAAAAATAACAGAATATGATCACTGAAGTGTATAAATGCGAATGTCAAACATTTGGCTAATGCTTCCTTGCACATTTCAACCAACTTCATGCTCAGACATCCTGGTCTTGTGCTTCTTCGGTTGTGCGCTAGGAGCAACATTAGCAAAGGCAGACCGAACCTTGGGTGAGACAGGGTGTTGACTCTCAATCAGCCGAGTGAGCATAGATGGGAATGGGAGGAAGAATTTGGACTTAGTGGCCTTCGTGGATGCTGCAATGTTCTGAATCTGATGGAACATAATCATGCCAAGATTAAACGGAATGTTTTACACCAACTTATACGGTATCTGCATTCGTGCCGCACTTACATACCCATCATTGGTTGTAGGAAACAAATTCGTGCTACAGATTTTGTACAATTGATTGTACATTGGGAGTAGATTACTCTTGCACACCTGAGATATCTTCTTGAACTGACCCCCTCTTACCATCGATGCCATATCAGCTTCCAGAATGCCATCCAATTTAAATGGATCTGATCGATCAGCGACATCAGGCGATCCAAACACAACATTAATACTCGTTGCTGAGAAAGTGTAGTTGAAGCCTCGAAGCGATACATTCCAGCATTCACTGTTTTGATTCTCAAATGGCATATTTGCCCAGAATTTCCATAGAGTTTCAGAATCAAATTTTGCAACTTTATCCACA
Source organism: Lepidium sativum (assembly GCA_023374145.1). Lineage (NCBI taxonomy): Eukaryota > Viridiplantae > Streptophyta > Magnoliopsida > Brassicales > Brassicaceae > Lepidium > Lepidium sativum. Next base: position 38,343 of record JAKUCM010000115.1, on the reverse strand, counting down.
GATTCCATTAATCCAGCATCTCTCACAGTTCGTTCCAATATAAGTTCATCTTTTTCAAATTCATAGGCATGTTCTAGAATAAACCTATCATCAGCAGCAGAGTACAGTTGATACCTGAGAGACGCTTGGGATGTCGGCAAGACCGATGGGTCTTCAGAAGAATCAGCGTTTTTCTCTGTCTTGGTCACGCGCCGAGTCTTTCGTGGACCAGAAGTGGCTGTCAAAGTGCTCCGTCTTTTGCGCTGACCAGATTTGAGGTTTGTCGTGCAGCCGATGATTTCTACCTCGGATTCTGCATCTTTAGCCGGAGCCATATCACCAAGGTCTCCAGATTTGTGGGTTGTCATGTAGCCGCTGATTTCTACCTCAGATTTTGTATCTTGAGTCGGGGCCATATCACCAAGGTTTCTCATTAGATTGTCTCACTCCAGTGGTCTCTGTGGTGAATGTTGCGACACTTCCTTGTTCGCGATAGGTTTTACTTCTTTGATTGGAGGCTTGAGAGAGTCTGCAGTTGATGAATCACCAAGTGGTCGATAGACGACTAAGCGACACTCCGCGTTTGATACATACTCGATCATGGTCTCGAGACTGTAACCCTTTCACTCCAATTTTTTTACGGTGGTTTTTTTTTCTTTGAGAGGAATACTTAGTCGGTTGATGAGATCCCGCTTCTTGAAGACAATGACTGGACCTTTCAAATTCACACTCAATAAAGCTTTTTGCATTAGTCTAATGACTGATTGATTTGACACAGGTTCTTTGCGTGCCTCTCGATTTGCGCGACCTATCTAATTGATTTGGCACAGGTTCTTTGCATGCCTCTCGATTTGTGTGACCTAATTCAATGAACCTGCAAAGGCCCAATACACAGAAACTTGCCTAATTTTTTTAAAAGATTGGCTCATTAGTGGCCTGTTAGTGAACTCAATAAGACTCTTAATCAAACAATTAATACTCTGTCAGAGTAATACAACCTTGTGAGTGACCCAGATTAACAATCAATCTTGTGAACATTACCTAATCAAGACAGTTTCCATCAAATATCCACCTTACACTTATCGAGTAGTTGTTTCATGACATTTCACAGCAACCATACATCTGTGAAATACAGCGTGCACCTTGACATTCTATTCACACAGCCAGGTCTGAGACACAGTAGCTAGTCTTTCACATTGTCATGCCTTTAACAACATAGGTGTACCTGTAGTCTGTGAATTTATCCTTTGATTTAGACAACTGGAATTTCCTTTGGAGAGACTCTGTGAATTGATCAACATTTTTTTATTATTATATATACCACGAAATCTTTTATATGCTGAGTATCACTTGACTTCTCAACTCTTGCATATCAGCTCTCCTCAGCTCTTTGACCTCCCTCATCATAGTCTTAAATTACAGCTTAAGGTACTCCTTATATAATGACATGACAACCAGTTGTTTTCTACTTTAATCAATCACACCTCATGTCCATTTCTTTTGTTGAGATGCACGCTGCACTCCTTCAGAATCAGGTTCCTGCTTTAAATCATTTTTCATCCTCGACCAACACGTTATTGTTCACATATCCCAATCACAGTTCTTAATTCAACAAAGCGATTAAAAGCAAGTGGTTTAGTGACTAAATCAGCCAATTGATTTTCTGTCTTCACATGATTGATTATTAATAGTTTCTCCTCAACAAGTTCACGTATAAAATGATGCCTAGTATCTATGTGTTTTGTCCGTGAATGTTGAACAGGATTCTTAGCAATACATATAGCACTTTGATTATCACAGAACACAAGTAAAGAGTCAGACTTAATATCGTAATCAGCAAACATTTGTTTCATCCACAGCAGTTGTGTACAGCAGCTACCCATTTCAATGTATTCTGCTTCGGCCGTTGAAAGTGACACACAGTTCTTTTTCTTGCTCAACCAAGTAATCAGATTATTCCCCATGAAGAAACAACTACCACTTGTACTTTATTGATCATCTAGTGACCCAGCCCAATCAGCATCACAGTATCCCGTCAACTCACATGTAGTGTTGCAGGTGTACTGAATTCCCAGATACTGAGTCCCAATCACATACTTCAAAACTCCCTTAGCCACTTGTAAGTGACTTTCCTTAGGATTAGCTTGATATCGAGCACATATTTCCACTGAAAAAATAATATCAAGTCTGCTTACAGTTAGGTACAACAACCCCCCAATTAGACTCCTGTAAGTTGTTGCATCTACCGGTTTACCACTGTCTTCTCTAGACAGTTTACCATTGGAACTTTTGCAGCCTTGCTGGTTTGCATCCCAAAACATTGTATCAGATTCTTGGCGTAGGTGCTTTATTCCACCCTCAGTCTGCTTTACTTGAAGGCCGAGGAAATACGTAAGTTCTCCATTCATGCTCATTTGAAATTCTCTAGTCATGACATCAACAAACTTGTTCACCATCAATTGACTTGTTGATCCGAAAATGATATCATCCATGTAAATCTGAACAACGATGAAGCCCTCCTGATTGTTTAGAGTGAAAAATGTTTTATCTACACTTCCCCTGTCATATCCATTCTCAATCAAGAATCTTGCCAATCGCTCATACCATGCTCTTGGTGCTTGCTTCAAGTCATACAATGCGTTGTTCAACTTGTACAGATAATCAGGATGATGTGGATCTTCGAATCCTTTGGGCAGCTCCACGTACACTTCTTCTTCTAAGTAACCATTGAGGAAGGCACTTTTGACGTCCATTTGATACAATTTGAATTTTGTATTGCATGCCATACCAAACAGTAGTATGATGGACTCTAATCGAGCTACAGGGGCAAAGGTCCAACACCTTCAACTTGGGAATATCCTTGAGCAACCAACCATGACTTGTTTCTGACTACCTTTCCTTCCTTGTCAATCTTGTTCTTGAATATCCACTTAGTTCCAACAACATTGTCATTCTTTGGACGTTTCCCAAACATTCAGTTTATTGAAATTTCCAAGTTTCTCTTGCATAGATGCAATCCAAAACTCATCTAGCAAAGCCTCCTTGTATGTTTTAGGTTTAATGTTGGAGACAAAACACACCTGCTCGATGTTCTCACTTTTCTCTATCATGGATGCTAATAACATTGTGTTACCCACCAATTCCTTGAAATTAATTTGTCGTCCTCTAGTGACTCTCTCCCCCTGAATCGCACCTATTACATCTGAAGAGGACTGATTGCGATGAACTTGAGGTGACGACACATGCAATTGGACAGGGTCATACACTTTAGAGTCTCGTGAAGCTTGTGCATCATTATCCGTATTTAATTGTTCAACCATCAGTCTCATTGTAGAGGCATCATCGAAGACCACATTAACTGTCTCTTGAACTATTAAGGAACTCCGATTGAAAACTCCATACGCTGCACTAAAACCAGAATATCCAAGAAACATCCCTTCATCGCTTCGTGAGTCAAACTTACCCAATTGATCCTTATCATTAAAAATATAGCAAACACAGCCAAAGAAATTAAAGTAATGCACAGTTGGTGTTTTGCCTTTCCACAACTCTTAGGACGTTTTGGAAGTGCCTTTACGTATATACACACGATTGATTATGTAGCATGTTGTGTTGATTACTTCAGCCCAGAATTGTTTAGGAGTTTTACTTCCGCACAACATTGCTCTAGCCATTTCCTGTAATGTCCTGTTTTTTCTTTCAACTACACCGTTCTGTTGAGGAGTCCTGGGAGCTGCGAATTGATGATAAATCTCATGTTCTGTGCAGAACTTTTTAAAGCTCATTTGCAAATTCTCCACCATGATCACTGCGAATTGATTGAATACCCTTTTTCTCAGTCTTAAGTTGCAATGCCAAGATTTTGAAAATCTCTAATGTTTCACTCTTGTCACGAAGAAATCGTACCCAAGTAAAGCGACTGTAGTCATCAACCATGACTACAATGTATCGTTTTCCTGCTATGCTTTCTACTTGGATGGGACCCATCAGATCCATGTGCACTAATTCCAGCAAAACTTTGGATTTTACGTCAGGAACAAACTTGTGCTGAGTCTTGACTTGTTTTCCTATACTGCAGGGTCCACATACAAAGGATTGATCTCCTTCAATCTTTGGCATTCCTCGAACAATTTCCTGATTAGCCAACTTCGTCATAATTCAAAAATTCATGTGACCCAGTCATTGATGCCACATCTGAACCTCATTATCACTTTTAGCTGATAAACATTTAGTTCCAGGAACCCATATGTAGCAGTCATTTCCCGATCGAGCACCCTCTAGTTGAACATTCCCATTTCTGTCAAAATCACAGCAATGCATCCTCGTGAACAATACTTGAAGGCATATGTCACACATCTGACTTATACTGATCAGATTTGCTTTTAAGTCATCAACCAAATACACATCTTGAAGTTTAGGCTCAGAGTTACTACTGGTACTTCCCTTTCCTTGAATTTTGCCTTTAGCACCATCTCCAAAGGTAACCTTGCCACCTGTAATTTTTTCAATCCCTTGGAGACATTTCTGTTCTCCAATCATGTGTCGTGAGCAACCACTATCGAAGTACCAATCAATGTTTCCAATATGTGACTTGTCTCACCCAGCTGTGAATGCAACATTACAATATAAATCCACTTTTCTGACCCAAATCTAATTCTGATTATTTTCATTAACAACAACCTTATGTTGTCAACTGAGACGTTGGACCTTGGCATGAAAAGAATAACATTGATACTTCATGTGACCAAACCTTCCGCGGTACCAGCACCCTGTCTGCTTACGCCACCCTTATCCAAGGTACTGTGACTTATGAGAGTATCCTTGTTTACCATCATGTTCTTGTTTGTGTTGTTTGATCTCTTTCTTATCAGGATTGTGTTTCTCACACGAATTATGTTGGTCTTCTTGCTGAATAGACGATGCTTTGACAAACCTCATTTCTGATGAAGACCCACCAACATAACTCAACCCACGATTTCCTTTCTCTGTTGGGCAACCGTAAGCAAATAGTCCAGCTCTTTTGTTCCTTTGGGCATCATATTGATATGCTTTATTTGTTCGGCCAGTCTACGCTCAAGGCCAATATTCAGTGCACGAACATTCTGTAGCTCTTGCTCAGTTTTATAAAGAAGAGTATTGGCTATGCGCTTTTCTTCTTTTGAGATGTTTATTTTCTTCTCGTGTTTCCACCAAGGATGTTACCAGGATACACATATGATCTTCTTGCGACATATTCACCAGCTCATCATCTTCTGACTCTTCATATCCATATACTGATTTACCATCAACATCATTTTCATTATCAGAATCTTGATCATTTCGTGCATCCTCATCGGACGTGACTTCAAAAATTCCTAGTCTAGAAACAAAGTTGTTCAAGATATATGTCTCATCGTCATCACTCTCACTATCACTCCAAGACGTTATTGCTGACTTTCCACTTTGTTTTGAGATACATTCAGGTCTTGTGTGACCATATCCATTACACTCATATCACTGAGCTGACATTTTCTTCTTAGTTGTAGGACACATTGCTTTGAAATGACCGTAACCTTGACATTCAAGACATTGTTTGTCTGATTTGTTGTTATCTCTGTCTGTTAAGGTTCGAGCTGATGTTTGAAATTCTTTCCTTTGTCCCCTTTCAGCCCTTCGCATGAATTTCTTTACTATTAAACCAACTTTCTCCTCAAAGTCTTCTATAGATTCTTTAACTTTTGGCTCTTCTTCAGAGACAAAAGCTATACTCTTTCCCTTCACTGCTTGATCCTTCTTACACATCTGAAGCTCATAAGCCAGCATTATTCCCACAACTTCATCATACTTTAAGGTATTGATATTATTTGTTACCTCCAATGCAGACTTGTGTCCGTGAAATTTTTGAGGGAGACATCTCAAAAAAAATTTAACAAGCTTATTTTCCTTATAGGTCTTTCCTAAAACAAGAGCTTCATGCGCCATAGATGACAGCTTGCTGCTGAATTCCTCAATTCCTTCATCCTCTCTCATCGTCAGCGTCTCAAATTGAGAAGTTATAATCTCAATACGAGTATTCTTGACACTGGTAGTCCCTTCATATGACACTTTTAAGATATCCCACGCTTCTTTGGCTGTTGTGCACACCTTAACCCGCCTAAACTGATTCAAATGCAAACCATTGAAAATGGATGATAGAGCTCGAGAATTCCACTTAGCCTCAACCTTTTCTTCAATCGACCATTGTCTATTCATATTCAGTCCTCCGTCGGTATCTTCAGGTGGTTGCCATCCATCCTCAACAGCCGACCATGCATCGATATCAATTCCTTTGATGACTTGCTTCATCTGCACCTTCCAGTAGCCATAGTTATCTGGATCTAACTTCAAAGGTTTTGTCACTGCCACCAGATGCGGATTATCCATCTTTCCCAAGACCTATACCTGTAAAGATTTTTACAGAATATGCGGTGAACCGCTCTGATACCAATTAAAGATGTTAGATCCGCTCTCTTACACACTCTTGATTTTAAGCTCAACAAACAGACTTTATTAAAGATGAATTTTTCTTACAAAAATTCACTCTTTGTGAATGACACCAAAGTCTGATCTAACATATGTGTATTAACACTTTTTTCACAAAACATTTTCAATTCCCCAAAGTGCTAACCCTAAACTGCTTTCTTTCAAAGCTCTTATAGGCGACTTCCCATCAATTCCTTGAATCACGGAGATCTTCTTGTCAGCTCCTTGATTCTCGGAAATTTGTTACCAATTCCTTGATACTCGGAATTCCTTGATTCTCGAAGATCTTCTTGAATAAATGTTTTCGAAAATCTTCTACACGAATCTTCATTTCTTCGTCTCACGTGTCAAGCAGGCGATTGATGTCAGTTGATCTCTCCTGACCTTTTGTTGTTTAGCTGCAGTATTTTCGATCTCATGATCTTCTGATCCTCAGCTTCTCGCATCTTCAATAAGGAAAGGTCAATTGTGTAAATAAATACATTGTAATCTAAGACTACAATACTCTTGTATATATACTATATTATGTTGTAATAAGAATCATTAAGCTTCCAATCATACACGTTGTTTCCTCCTTTTATACTCAGAGGACATCAAACACATAAGATTTGATACGGAAGACATTTAATATTTGTCTTACTCGGTTTTGAATTTTGAGTTTGTTCAGACTCACCACAAACATTCGGGTAGAAGAATGGCTAATAATTCTATACAAATATTTAATTTAGACTCTTACTTTATACTATAAGATTAATGATTCAAAGCTCATGCACACGTCGATCCAAGCATCATTATAGTAATAATTGAATCCTTTGTGTTTTTTTTAAGACTTGGATGGGTAACAACAAGCAATACATAAAACGACGGTACAATAATATAGCGGTTAAGGAAGTATCCAATAAGAAAGATACACGTGTACTAGCACTATAATCACTTTATTTCGAATCCATTTTGTTTTTTTGGGTTCGAGCTTATCGTGAGCCCTAGTTACTTCGTGATGGATGCTACTGTTACTGATTCTCACCACTCACTCAAAACAGATTCTACATTTCCCTGAGACAAAGACTTCGGCAAATTCCAATTCGGGTGATCTTCGCTATCTTTCCCTTCGATTCGTCCCTTTTTTATTGATTCCTAACTGAAATTAATAATTGTAACAATGAAATCTGGATTCACAGTTTTGTGATTTTGATTTCTGAGAATCTCTGAATCCGGATTTTTATTTTCTTCATTGTTGTTTTGTAGATGCGAACACTACAAGAGATGATGTAAAATCAGAGCTCCTTGTTGCAATCAGATCTTCCCATGCCGACATTGCCATAACGAGGCAGCGTTTCGTTCTCTGGTTTGTCATTTATTAGGTTTTTTTTGTTCTTTGGGGTTAGGGGGAGATTTCTCAACCACTCTTCCTTTCTCGTTTGTTTCAGAATTCTTTATCTGATCTTAAGGAACGACATGATTTGGTCCGCCAAAATGTTTCACAGGTTTTAATTGGTTTGTACTTTGTAGCCACTCTCTTGTGTAGATTGAAAATCTCTTAATGTTTGATTACAGTCTCTTATAGTAGATTAAGTAAATCGGTTTATCTAATTCCATCTTTATCGGCATAAAACTAAACTTGTGTTTTTGTTTGTTCAATATATGAAACTGAGCAAGAGGAATGGTGATTTTTTTCTCTTTATCTGCAAATTCTATTTTGTTTACTCATATTTGAGCTAGATTATGATTTCAGGTTGCTTAAATCTGCTCGAAATGTGGTGTCAATATGGGAGAATACTTTTGTGATGTATGGAAATTCTTTGATGATGATGTGAGTTTTGGATCCTTTCATAATATGTATACACTTCCAAATGTTCAAAGTCACTTTGTTTCTTTCTGATTCTGAAAGTACACGTACATTGTTATGTTTGCAGACCTCGAAAGAACAATTCCATTGTGATAACTGTCGAATTTGTGGATGAGTTGTAGAGATCTTGCCTAACATAATCATATTTTCAGATTAAATTTGACTTCGCTTTTGGATTTCAATTTTCAGAGTTGGTGGGCGTGACAGATTCTTTCATTGCAAGAACTGTGGTATGTAGTTTATGTACCTTTTACAACTTGCATGTGTTGGATTCTGTTTTGCCTCTTTAAAGCAATTTCTAAATACGTTGGTGGTATGTGAGATCACAAGCTGTCTCCATCAATTGTGCTCTAGGAACATAAGAATCTATTCGACAAATGACAATTGCAGTGTAGGGTTTCATCTTGGCAAAGTAGGATCTTTAAAGTTTGTTGCACATACAGGTTGATTCGTATGGTACTGTCTTGTTACTTAGTCTATCGAATGTCTTCTCGCCTATAAGTCTACAGCTAGTTTACTGGTTACAAATTGTTATTCTGTAACTACAGAATCTTATATGGGATGTTTACTGCTATACACTTGTTTGTAGTTATGTTGTTATGAAATTCTCCTGTGAATATTGCAGGAGCTTGCTATGATATGGGCTTGCTAAATAAACACTCCTGCAGTGAGAACTGCACAAAGAATTGCTGTCCTGTCTGTTACGAGGTTTGTTCCAGTTGAAATTTATGCTAGATGGTCGATTATGTTATATATCATTATATCATTAGACTCAAGTGATTATATCTGTAATTTAGTTTCATAATTTGTTCAACTTGATAGTATCTATTGGTAAAAGTGGCACACGTGATGAGATGTGGGCATACTATGCATGGAGATTGCTTCGAACAAATGATCAATAACCTCTGAAACTTCTCTATCGATCGAAATTTGTTGCTCAATATGAATTTTTTATTTCATTTTTTCTCTCTCTCTCACAAAGGTATCGATGCCCCATATGTTCCAAGTCAACACTGGATATGTCTCCTGGCAATTGTTAGATCTCGAGGTAACAGTCAAATTTTGGATTTGTGTATTCAATGAGGTTAGAGACTAAAGATCAACTGATATTTTATTTACAGATAAGTGCGACAGAGATGTCTACTGAGTATAACTATGAGGTAATGTCTCTAAATCCGACGACTTTTAATATGTTTGGAAAGACCACTCTCTATGAAATCCAGACAGGAAAACACTGTCCGGATTCGATTGTCGTGAGATTCCGTCAAGAAACCATGAAGAATTCTCGATGGTTTCTCACAGCTACGATTTGTCGAGAAAGTGTTACTCTCGATGGTAATTACGATGGCTATCAAATTTTTTCCTTAAGAAATTTATAATTAAAATGTATTAAAAATTACATTACATATTACAAAAAATAATATATTACATAACAAGTATGTCGCCAAATGTTTTCGAAGGTTTTGTCACTATCGAGAATTGGTTTAGGTGGTAAAAAATAAATCAAATACCCTTTGTCTCGATGGATGGCTACACTCTCGAGATCCCGTAAGCATTTCTCGACAAGGCCGCAACAATATTTTAGCAACACCACTTCCGTAGAGAATTGCATCAGATTGTAATGATTTTCTAGCAGTGAAATTTGTTTCCTTTCTCTTCATGGTTTTACATCCGACCAACCAACTTTGCAGATTGCAATGACTGTAACAAGGAAGGCAAAGCTATGTTCCACATTTTGGGACATAAGTGTGGGCATTGTGGTTCATACAACACTCGCAGAATCTCAAGTCCACAAGATCCGGTGTGAGGAACAGAGTGATAAGTTTCAGAATCAGGAAATAACCAACTCTTTCTTGATTGAGTTCATCTGTCATTGGTCCTAACATAGAACAATGTGGTCTGTTTGTTACACAAAATCCTTGCATCGAAACTTTCTGCTGAAGAAAATGTAATAAGATAAATTATGAATTTCTGTTGAAGATATTACTCTGTAATCCGTAAGTAAAATTCTCTCGAACATTGAAAATTTTGGAAAAAAGGACTGAAATAGTTCTTTCGGACATAAGTAGACACGGATTGGATTGACGATGATGCAATCCCAAGTATTAAACCCAGCTTCATTTCTAATCATACAACTATTAAACTTAAAAGCAATATCTCTTGTTACCATTATTGTTATAAAAAAAACAGAGAAAAAAAGACTATACAGTACTGTAAAAAGAGTGGGGACCGGACTGAGAGGAAGGAAGTGGGTTGCTTGCTGCTTCTTCCACAAACGAAGAAAAGGCTGCACACAGTTCTCTAAGCCGACAAAAGATATGGCAAAGACAGAGAGATATAAAACATTTGAAAGGATAAAAGAGTCCAAACATAGTACAACTGTTACATTTTTTCTGATGTTTTCTTTTTTAATTAAATCTCTTATCCTCTCAAGTAAAAAATACCCCCCAACAGAATCTCTCAGTAAACAGACAACAACAATAGCAATTCTTACATATTTAGAAGGCAAAATACAATGGTCTCTTAGATCTCTCTCACTTCACTTATTCTTTTGTTCATGAGCTTGGTGGCTTATATGAAGCAGGCAGTGAGCATTTGATTACTATTGGCTACCGAGCTCTCTCGTGTTCCTGAAGTGGAACGATTTATATGTGATGATGAACAAGGATTAATTGAAAATTTTACCTCTATTTCTGTCTTATAATCCGTTAGTAGTGATGATTTGCCTCGAGAACCTCGTGGTTGAGTGTTGGTCCATGTTCCAGACGAAGCCAGGCATGTCAAACCGAGGACCAGCCACTGTTCGGTATATGAATACTCTCTCAACAGGACAGCTTTCGGGTCTAGAGTCTGGTGAACCCCGTTCATCGATTACTTCCACATTGAGCTTTGGCATCTTCTGTCCTAATAACTTGCAGGCTCCAAAACTTACGGAACAAGAAGACATCCAAAGGGATCGCATTGTCTCCAGCTTTGAAGCATTCGCCAAAAGCGCTTTGTCTCCAAACGGGCAGTCCCTTATCTCTAGTTTCCTCAAGCTATCACACCCTGACAAAACATGGTGCATACCTAAGTCACTGTCTCCTGCAAATGCCACTGACAGCATTTCCATCTTCTTGGCATATGTTCCAATGTATTCAAAAACCTTGTCGGTCAAGAGCCCTGATAGAGAGAGGCGAAGGAGATCTTTGCAGTGCTCTACTATGGCTCCAAATCCAACATCCAGTGGCTCTAGAGTGAGATAATCAGGGGCTTTTGGCTCAATGATGCACAAACGGAAGCGGGTCATGTTAGGACGGTTCCTAGCAATGGTTACCAATGCAGCATTGGTCATCTGACGGCAGAAGTAGAGAACTGACTCAAGTTTTGGACAGCCCATTGAAACGGAGACAAGCCCTTGCTCTGTCAATGCCACATTTGGTTCCATAACAAAAGGCTCAGACGGAAACACTCTCAGCTCACGCAGGTCCTTGCAGGTCGAAGCAAGCACTTCAAGACCAGCATCCTCAATGTAGTCCAACACCTGTGCCAGTAAAAGTCATTCTACAATTAGAAAAATCTGGAGTTGATACATAAGTTTCAGAAATATTAAGTAAACTATTACTACAAGTCTGGTACATTGAAGTAAATTTCCAAAGTCAAGTGTTAAGGCATGTTAAAATGGACTCACCCAGAGACGCTGCAATTTGGGGCATTGACTAAGCAGCTTGACAAGATCATAGCTTTGAACAGTTGCATAACTGAGATTCAAAGTTGTAAGCCTACTGCAGACAGAATAAACTGCTGGAAGATAGGCAGGAACAGCATCCCAAAACCCAGATAAGCATTTCAACTCCTTGCACCCAGAGAGAGCTACAGATAAACCAGAATAAACATCTGGTCGCACTTCAGCAACATAGCCACCGGTGCCCAATTCTTCCAATTGAGGTGCTCGTTGAAGTAAAGTAGCCAATTTTTCAAGAGGAACAGCTCGGTTAAGCTTCAGAGACTTGAGGCTAGGACACCTACTCACCAGCCTTTCGAGAGCAGAGAAGCTGACCTCAGAAGCTAAGCATGAGATATTGAGTGATACCAAAGATGTATATGTGTCTGGGAAATGGCTGAGCCAGTGCCCGCTAACATCGTCAACATCACTCTCGCGCAAATCAAGCTCTTTCAGATTCCTGCATAAGATTCATATGTTTAACGTCAAATTACCGACATGCCCACATCATAAGAACCTAAATCATAAACATCGCTAGAGAACGGGACCCCACAAATAATAACATATCCAGAAACTTTGGAATCAACCACCAAAATGATTAGGAATAATAATTGCAAATAACTATTTACAACTGCATTTGATGCAATATAGATAACTTGAAGAAACTAAAGAACAATGAAACAATGTCAGAGATGCTAAAACAGATCTACGTTGCCTAATTGACTAGATTTGATTAGAAATCCAGTAGAAAAAAATGAAATTTGCACACAAAAAGAAAAAGAACAAAGCGCCAAAAATTGACTAGATTTCTTCCCACCTCAGGAGATTCATTGAGCGAATATAGCAGGAAGGAATAAAGAGAAATAAGAATCAACAGATTAAAACATTTTTAGTCTAAATAAGGAAAAATAAAACATAAAAATTCACGAAAGAGAAGTGCAAATTATTGCTCAGATAAAAAATCAAACGTACGAAACACGAATCTAATACATATCTAGAAAACAAGTGGGTACAAGGAATTTACAAAATCACATGGAGCTTGCAGATAAAAGCTTCATAAAGCCAAAAACACGAAAAGGTTTTGAGAATATTATACCTACAAGTGGAAGCAATAGCAGCGAGACCATCCGTGGAGAAACCTTCACAAGAAGAAAGCACAAGGATTTTGAAATTCTTAAACGACTTAGCGATAAGCTCCAAGCATTCGTCGGTCACCACCATCCTTTTTAGTCTTATCTCTTCAAGCCAAGTGTATGACGAAGACATCGCTTCAATCCATGGATACACGTAACCTCCCCAACCATCAGGTACCAAATTAAAGTCAGCAAAGTGAGGCTTACCTTTAAGCTCCACCGATCTAACTTTAGGAAACCTTCTAATCATCGTCGCTGGACTAACGGCATAACAGTTACCGATAAAGACTTTCCTCCTACACCATCGCTCGATCTCGTACCATGACTTGCACACCAAAGAGACTGAGCTTCTATCTTTATCCAAGTGAATAAACGAGAAGACATGTTCTAGAACTTCCTCTGGAAAAGATAAGGCTAATCTCTTCTGCATTGTTGTAAATTACCTAGAGATCTCGATGATTGAAACAAAACAAAAAAAGTGTGGAGAAATGTTTGGAGAAGAGTACAAGTAACTTTTAGAATGATATTTAAAAAGGTATTAGATCTGAAGCGCCATTAACGGAGATAATCAGAAGCAGAGAAGAAGGAGAAAAACAAACGATGAAAAAAGAGAAGAAGGATAGAGGAGAGAGAGAGGAAGAAGAAGATGTCAGGTTAAAAAGCTAACTCTGGTTTAGTTAAATATTAACCATAGTCAAACATATCCATGTGAGCCTTTTCGGTGATTGTGATTGTCTAATATGATGATGACACGTGTCAATTGTAACTTCAAATACCAGCCGTTAGATTAAATGAGAAGCGGAACATTTATCTTACGAACATAAGAGGATAAAATGGTAGAGCGTGGTAAGGTGTATGGTAAGAAGGAATCTAAAGATAAGGCTTGATACGAGATGTACGGCTGGATGTGAGGGTAAGCACCGTAAATTGCGGGGACCACAATAGAATGAAACTATAATAATGGAGATGATTTTTTTATCTGACTGTAACCAAAAATAAATAAAATACTGTAGCATTGTTTTTTATGATGACATCAGAGCCGTCCAATCATGTTTCGATGTGGAATCTCAGCATTTCCAAGCTCTTTTGATTAATTATTATAAATGTAACACATTCGACTCTCTTTTTTACGTATGTTAAAAACTGAATCAAGAGTTATGTAATAATATAAAGTGTAAAACTTTATGATGGAGGAGTAGTAAGAAGAAAGAAACTGGTTAGTGAAAATATGAATAAAGTACAAAGAAAGTGCAGCGTCGCATTTTAATCAGGACCGTTAGATTTTGGGACCCTCTCTTTTCCTACTGTGTACGGATGCACACTCAATAGTGACTCAAAAGTGAGATTGTTCTTAATTAATACAGAAAACTAATTATTTACCCCATGTAACTCTGAAATCTTCCAATTATAAATAACTCTCACATCTTCCAATTATAAAGTAGATGTTCTTATTCCTACTATAGATTATTATTATTATTATATAAAGTTGACAAAAACAAGTCACATAACATTAAAATTGTGTACTATTCTTTTAAATTTATTAATTACTATAATTTACCTGATAATTTTAGTATTGTAGTTTGGTTATTTTCATCTATATAATATAAATTATAAATTAGTTTAGAGTATAAATTATATTTGGTTGATTTATTTGTTGATATAGTAAAGTTATAAACAATTGTTAATATGATCGTGGCTTAGAAGGAAAATAATTTAGATCATTTTTATTGAAAATTTTTAGAAAAATCTCTTAAAAAAAAAACAATGAGAAGAGAAAGAAAGATAAGAATTTTTTAAATAAGAGATTCAAGATCATTTCTTTTTTAATAATTAAAATTTAATAAAAAATAGATTATATTAAACTATTAGACTTTTATGAATAAAAGATTCAAAACTAGAAATTCATAGATGAAAATGGTTTTACCACACTATAGTAGTAGCAATAGTATGTTCCTTTGGTTGGAACTTGTTTCTCCATATTATATGCAATATTTAGAGAAGATTATCTAACTTTTAAAATTTTGTGTATAGTTGAAGTTAGGGCAAAAATAATATATAATTTTAATAAAAACGATTCGGGTAATAATAAAAAAAGTATAAATAAAATAAGGTAGCCGAGGACAGGTGACCAAGTGGTGTTGTCACTTTACAAATCTTCAAGGCATCAGGGATCGAACCCCCTATCTGCAAAGTAGGAGTGAGATTTAAAAAACCCACTAGATTAGTTGACAAAAAAAAGGGTATTTTTGCAAGTACATTGGCTTGGTTGGTAGGAAAAAGGAAAAAAGAAGAGAGGAAGATGGGCTATGAAATGTGGAAGCATGGAGGTGATAGGTCTGTCTTCTCTATATAAAACATTGTCACATATCTCTACACTCTTTGCCTCTCCTCTTCTTCCTCATATAACATCCTGACCGTTCATCCATTAAACCTACTCTTCTCATTTTCTCACCTTTTTTCTTTATTGCTACTTTTTTCTACAATTGTACAGTTGAATAGTTTTTCACTTTTACCACAGACATGAAAATTATACTTATATTTCTATATTTTTGATAATTATAAATACAATATTAAAAAATAGAGGAAAGAAGTGCTCAGAAATTGAGGTAGTAACGAAGAAATAGATAATTAGGAAAAAACAAAGAAGTGGGGAGCTGAGTTGTCTTGCACGTAATACGCTTAACATTTTTGATTATTCTAATTTTCGTCAGAAGATTAATAGAAACTAATTAAATATAGTTGAATTACACATAAGAGGTGAGTGATTAATAAATAATTAAACTATGTTAAGGATATGATTAGAATAATAATCCCACGCATGGCTCCCCCGCGAATCTCTCTTATTTCTTCTTGGGTTTCGTACTTAACTAGCTTGCACTTTGCTGTTTTTTTCTTAATTATTTTATCCTCTATTATTAAAAAACTCTTTCCCCATATTACTTCCAACTCCAAATATAATTAATAACTTGTTAAAATATAAAACTTATTTATATATTTTAAAACTCTTCACCCATTTTCATATAATTCTCGTTCTTACTTGTAGTTTTTCTCGTGTAGTTGTAATTCCGATTTTATTTCAATTTTTATGTTTGTTCTCTTTCAACCTTTTTGCTTAGTTTTTTTGTCGACGACTTTAGTTTCTCTTATTTGATTTTTTGTTGATGAGATATTCTTATTTTATGCGATTTTGATTATAGTTTTCATTTCAAATTTATTGTGTTGAACTAATGATTGGTCGGATTTATAGTTTTTATTAGAGCCATCCATCTCATTTTTCAAATTTTGTTGGTCTGGTCTCCATAAGATTTTCACTATCTAATTATGTGGCAGATTGTATTATTTATAGCGTTTGGAATTTTCTTCATCCGCGGTTTGATCATGTCCTAGCCCAGGGACTATTTATCTGCCTCTATAGCCAGAAAAGCAAAACGAGTATTAGATTTGCCAATTGGATCGTTTACCCACCAAATCTGGACTGGTTTCATGGGGTCTACCAGTCTCACCCCTCTGTTGCCTTTGTTCTCAATTTTTGGAAATAAGGGACCATCTTCTTCTTCATTGTGAATATAGATTTGTAATATGGATACTGTGTTTTAGTCGGCTACAACTTCCACGAATACTCTTCCCAAACTAGGAAACGCATTAGTTAAATTGATTTGTAAAGTTTTGTGCTGTTGTTTTTATCTTTTTTTGTCAACAGGCGGTTGTACAGCTTGGCTTTTTGAGTCCAAAGCTTCATTAATAATATTAACCTTTTAGTACAAAAAGAAATTAACGAAAGAAAAAGTAACTGAATAACCTAATGTGGTTTCTGTTGCATATTTCATGTGAAAACTAAAATAAAAAATAATATAAATGTGTACGGGCAATTAAAAAAATATTAAGAAAGATGATTAAGACAAGAGAAGTGTTAATGTAAGAAAGATGGCACGTGATGAAAAAGCTAAGTTGGGATTATATGTTCTTGATAATAATGACCTTCCCATCACTCTAAGCCATCCCTTTTTTATTTTATTGTTTTTTCCTCTCTATCGTTTTATTATTTGTCAATTTCTGACCAATTATATTTCTTATATTTTTGTGATTTTTACTCTATCTTTTCCGCATTTATTTCTGCCTCTATTATTTTACTTATCATATTGCAAAGATACGTCACGCAACTACACTTTTTCATTTATTTATTGTAATTGGATTGTTCATGGTTATTGGTTACGCATGAAAGCATATCATTTTAAGCATACTTTATTTAGTCAACGCATTCTTGTTATTACGTTTCTATTAATATCACTATAATGAGTTACCATTCCTTTATTTATTATAAGTTAGAATGACAAATTTTATCAAAAAAAAAATGTTAGAATGATAATTGGGAAAAACCTATTCCAGAAAATATAAATGAATTCCGATATTAGAATAACACAAACTGATAAAAGGAAAAATACGGCAATAATTTTTGTCACAGTTATGGAGGCCCAATGGGCCACGCCAGTGGGGCCCTTAGGTAGGGTGGGGTAGACGTCCGAGTCTTCTTCTATTCCCTTTTTTCCAATTATATATATTATTTGGAAAATTATCTACTTCTCTTCCATGACATCCCAAACCAAGACTTAAACTCTACTTATTTTAGTTTAAATTGGTTTACCTTTTAAGTATCGAACTATTATTTGTGAAATCAAGAATAAAGAGAATTATACTGTATTATATATATGACTTTTTATTTATTGCCAATTAATTAAAAATTAAAAATTTATAATATAGTATGGTATGAAAATCTAGATTGACCACATAAATATTAACACGTTTAGTTAGAGTATATTATATATTAAAAATTTATATTTGGTATAAAATATGAGTTTCTTTATTTATTATCAGTTAATTCTAATTTAGAAGTTTATAATCTAATATTATTTTACGTATATATAAAGTTAAGAACTTTTATTCTGTAGATCATAGTTTAAGATGCAATTGTTTGCTGTAAAGTTATTGTGAGAAGTTATTTTTCTTATATTTTTTTGGTTGTGAGAGTTACATGTATATGCATTTTGACGTTTCAAGTTTTGAAATTTTGAATATTTAATATTGGAAAATTAGGTATATATAGTGATAATTATAAATCAGAATTTGAATGTTTATCGAAATGTCTTATCATATCTTTTTTTATTATAGGTCCAACTTTGAGACTCACTTTTGATACAAAGAACAATGGTATGAACCAATTAAGGTGCGTGTTAAAAACTGATTGGTCGGTTGCTTTAACGTTGACGGACACTTTGGTAATCATAACACTTCCCCAAACCAAGCTAATGAGCATGTCTAATCATTATATCACACGTGTCTTTATCATATGAGCTGCTTATGTTTTATACTTATCGCACCGGCTTTCTACACTTTTCTCTTCTATTCCCTTCACTTTAATTTCATATAATTTAGGTTCTAATTGCAAGCATTTGCTTGAAAATCTATTTTGCAAACGATATCATAATTAACTTTTTTTTGGTTAAATAGTGATAGCTTTATTTTGCAACCAATTAATAATTTATTTAAAATCAATGGTTAGTAGATGTCGTCTGTATATTCGGTTTGTTTAGTAGTGAAGACGTAAACTCTTTTTACTATTTTTGGTTGAAGTAGCTTCAGTCTCACCGTCACACACCTCCGATAATGATTGGTTCGAGTCCCTAACACCCATTTCTTTCGGAGAGTAATCGTCGAGATATACCATTACGCAATCCATTGATCCACAACTATCAAGCCCCAACGTCTTGCTTGAAGAAGATGCTAACCGGTGATATCATTATCTCTACGGCTACTGTTCAATGGCGAAACTTTATCGCCACCGTCGATAAGTAGCATCTCATTGGAACTCGTCTGAAGTTGTTTACGTTGCCGTTGCTTGTTTCATTAGGAGGAACCCCTTGGTCAAGAGCAATGTGGCTGGGCCCATTTGGATTGTTTTGTCTAGAGGGCCTCTTATATGGGTTTGGACTACTTCAAAGTTTTTTTTTATAAGTCTCAATCAAGATAGGCATGTGAGGACATGATCACTATTTTAATGGGTTTTAGACCAAAAATTTGAGATACTCTTTAAAGTTATTTCTTAATCTCTCCTTCCTTTGGAGAGAACCCTTCATTTGCATATATCAATTTTTAGATTGTGTGTATCAAACCTCGATACCTTTGGTTTAAAGAACTGACTTGCATGTTTGACCGCTTTCATGGCAACATAGATTTGAGTTTGTGTAAATTCGAGATTGCATCTCCAACTATCCAAAAACTTGAGAGTGTTAGAGCTTGTGTTCCGCCTATATGTGATTATGTTTTATGTTGGATTCAGATTGTCTTGTGTTTCTTTTATTGTTGTAATTTGTAAAACTTATTTTGTTAATGGCGATTAAAAAACCAGCAGTTATAATAAATATTTGGAAACACTCATTTTAATTTATGTATAGACATTTCAAAAATAATTTTCATACATGTTTATATATGGATGGTTAGAGATGACTATCACTACAGTGCCACCAATCACCTTTAATCTTCATATCATTTCTTTTGTGAGCTTTTAGAGTATCTCCAATAAGGGAGATTCTTAAAGTAAAAACAGGTATAAATTTGTAGAACCGGTTGTTAATGAAGGGATTTAAGAATGGTAAGAGATGTTGTAATTGGTTGTAGGGTTTTGTGCTGGAAAAAAAAATTGGCAAAAATATTTCATTTCTTCTCCTTCGGTATCGATGAGGGCGATCTCTCAAATATTGATCTCTATCTGTTGGATTAGTAATGAAGATAAAGTACAGATTCTTGGTCTTAATCTTTTTTGTGATCATTATCCATAAAAGGGAAGAAAGAGAATCAAGAACAAGTCTGCAGCAGGACCATTGTTTCGGTAAAAGACTTGGAACAAATTTGAAGACTTTTGGCAACTCTTTGTTGAACTGCTTTTTGGTCAATGTCTTCTCTGCCATAGAGCTGTGAATTCAGGTTCTTTTGCAGTGAAGAGGACAAGACTTTAAGGTCAGAAGGAGAAAAAGAGTTCAAGTTTCAGAGTTGCATATATAGAGTATTCTTGGCTGCAGCTTGGGTGTAAGAGTGAGAAAAGGTTTTCATTACAAAATTGAGTGATATACATAGCTTTGTGTAAATAAGAGTTGTGTGTGGGAAATACAAGAGGGTAAGACAATCATTCTGTAAGGGGATTGGGGCTTGTATCTTGTATTCGAACTCATTTGATGTTAGTGGATTCCGGAAAATGTTCCCGGCGAGATGTAGGTGAGATTCCTCACCGAACTCGTTAAACACCTTTGTCTTTTGCATTCTCTCTTCTCCTCTCATCTCTGTTATTCTCTGCATCTTCATCATTTCATTTCTTGCTCTTCATAAGAGTGCAGCAACTTCTCTTGTTCTATCTTGTCTGTTTCAACGACAGAAACAGAGGAAACAGAGTGAATAGAGAAGGATTTATCTTAACACTATCTTTCTTTGATATTTCTTCTTTCTTGTTTAAGTGACGTCTGTCGATGAATCACCTCCTGGAAATGCTAAGACCGGTGCAAAGATTTTCAGAACCAAGTGCGCTTAGTATCACACCGTCGGAAAAGGTGTCGGTCACAATTTGTCTGAAGTGATCATCAAACTGGACATCTGATTATCAAGTTATTGTCTTTGTTGCGATTTGGTGTAACTTGTTTTTCTGTATTGTTGTTTTCCTCTTTTGTATCTAAACTTACTACCAACAGAAACTTTCATTCTCAATCATTCAATTTCAATAATTTGATTACTGTACAGAGATGTAAGCAATAACACTTTTGAGAGCTCTGTTGTTCCATCATATAACTCTTCACTAAGCAGCCTAGCAACATTGTGTGAACATCTCTCTTTCAATCTCAGAGTTTCATGCCAATCTCCATACTAACTAAGAACAAATGAATTTATTCTTTCAGAAGAATGGAAGGGATCAAACTTAATGGTTGAATACCAGCTTCATTTTTCAGCCCCAAGCAGTTGCAGACTGTGTGAGTCAAACAATACGTGAAATTGGAAAACTAAATCAATCGTTGTGAATTGTTTACTCATTGGGATGCTTCTTTACATTGCAGAATCCTAAAGAGCAATGACATAGATGGAGAGTTGAACTTCGGTACCAACTATAGCAGACAGTTGGAACTTGTGGATTTACAATACAATAGCATATTGTCTTCACAATCAAAATCAGCTCACACCTAATGTAATATATATGTAAAAGAGTTCACTTGTGATTCATTTGGCAATGCAATGTAACATTCACTTGTGATTTGCAAAATATTTTTTTTTAAGAAAGTGGAGTTTTGCTATTGGACCCCAAAAAATTAAAACCCTTATTAAAATTCTTAATTTTTTTTAAAAATATTATTTATATTAAAATAATGTTAAGAACCTCTAACGAGATTCTAATGGTTGGAGGTGGTCTTATCTCTAGTCGTTCATTTTCAAACAATAGTCATATAGTCATCAATTTTTACCAACCATCTTATTTAAATGATGTCTCCGATTAGATATTAACTAGGAGATTATATCCATGTTATAACACATATTTTGATTAAATAAAATATTGTTTAAAGAAAATTTTGATTGAAAAATAAGATCTGATTTGAAACGAAACTTAAGCCCATATAAAATTTTAAAATAGAACTTAAAAATATTTACAATCTTATGTTCTTATGTATTTAAAACAATTCCAATGGGACACCAAAAACTCAAATTTAGTATAAAATGCATATCAATAAGACACTATAGAAAACACCAAAACACCAAATTTGGTGTAATTGCTATAGTGTCACACCAGATTTGGTGTAGCACTATTCATCACAATAAAAATTAAAATATTAATATTTCTTTATCTTTTATTTATTAATATATTTTAAATAATATCAAATATGGGTTTTCATTTATTAATATATTAAAATGTTATTCAGACCAAATATTATAACTAAGACAAATTTTAAATTTAATCATATCAAACTATAATTATAATTACTGTGAAATTTTAATTGTAGTTATATTAAAAAGTAATTAATTTATAAAAATTAATTAATTGTAGTTAAATTTTTATACAATTAACATTATTTTAATTATTTAATTTTTATTGTGTTAAAAGATATTAGTTCGTATATAAAATAGATTGATTAAGATTAAAAATATATATAATTTTTTAACTAAAACAATGAAAACATAATATTAAGAAAATCAAAATCAAACAAACATAAAAATGAAATGCGACAACATAATTTTTAAAGAAATAATAAAATAAATAAACTATAATCTAAACTCTGGAAAAATGTTTTTGTCTCCACTGAGATAATGATAATGCTGAGTAAAATCTTGTTGATCATTTGATGTTCTTTAAAATTGTTCTCTTTCAACTTGTTTTCCTTGAGCTTGATATGCTCGATTGTGAGATCTTTGGTATTGAGATTTGGAACCTTCTCTGTGTTCTTCATACTAGTTTATTGGAACTCTTCTTCTAAAAAATTTCTCTCTTTTCATATTCAATATAAGCACGAGTTACTAGATCATTTATAGAGCTCAAATCCGCAAACATTATTCTTTACTCTTGTTTCACTCTTGTTACCTCAATTTTTTGTCTTTATATTTCATTTCTTTCAGATGTACATTTATTAATAGTTTGGATAAGTTTATCATTTTGCTCCATAATTTTCTTAAATTGCTCCTCGGATTGTTGTTTTTCCTTATTTTTTTCACATCCATAGGTCGTTCAACATAATTAAAAGTGGTTTTTTACTATTCATACTTAGATCAAATGAATTCATATCAAAGAATGGTGATGACTCATTTTGTAAGGATGTGGATGACATAACATTGTGACATTCTTCTTGAAATGTAGTGGTTTTATTAGTGTTGGTATTTGAAAATTTCTCAAATATTTTTTAAGGATAGGCCATACATAATTGAATTTGAATCCTTTCTTATAGTTGGCATCTTGTGGTTAATAATATATCCACTTGGTTTAACTGATTTAATAGTATTAAAAAAATTGTAAATAAAAATACAAAAAACTAATAACAAACATATATACACACAGCTATAATGCCTCGTTGGGAAGTACTACTATGATTCCTATTTTTTACTATTAATAATGAAGTAGTTATAATAATAATTTGTATTTATCAAAATTGATAAAATAAAAAGAAATTTAATTTAATAATATAATAATAAAAATAGTATTTAAATATAATATTTAATGTTACAGTTAGAGTTTTTTTTTTTTTTTTTTTTTGTCAACGGCAAATTATGTTGGACCACAATTGACCGGCCTAATAGCCAAATTCCTACATAATGTAGGCATGGAGACTCGATCTCAAGTTATGCAAATTCGCTGTCTTAAGTGGACTTACACCTGCCACTGGATTAGATGCCATTTGCGTTATAGTTAGAGTTAGAAATACTAAATTTGATATAATTTCAACATTAAAAATAGTGTTACGATTGGAGTTGTTCAAATAGTCTTATGTTTTTATCTTTTTCTTGGCATGAAACCAATTTATAAGATCTACTTTTTGTAAATTCTAATAATTTTCATTAATGAATTATTTACTATTTATCAAAAAGAAAAAAGCTGTAAAAAACTAAATGTAACGACCGTGAAGAATTGTACATGGAGCATTGCACAGTGTATACCGGTTTCTAGCTAGTTTCTACATTGTATAAAGGTCTAGTTTTCCTTATTTTAGAAAGCAACTTTTTGCAAAATATTGAAATAAGCCGATGGTTTTAGGTTTATTTTTTGCTTTTGTTGTTTAAGAAAGTCAAAAAAACAATTTATTAAATATTTTTTGTCATGGAAACCAAAAACTTAGACACAAAATTTATGAACATACAAATATAAACTCCTACAGCAAAAAAATTATAGTTAAAAAAAACCTACAAAAATGAATTTACAACAAGAAAACTTACAACTTAAATAATACATCAAAAACTCAAAACTATTATTCTTACCAATCAGCCGTTACACACATTATTATTATATTGATTTATTGTGATAAATTGGCTTTAAGATAAACATGATTTTTTATGATTAAGATACACATGATTTTTTATAAATTGGCAAAGTTAATTTAATATATCTCCAGATTCTGTAAATATTAATATATCATAATTAAATGGGAAAACTTTTGGTTTTCAGGAACGTACGTTAAGTTCCATGAAATTTTTGGTGGTTCCACTAAACAACAAATGTATTAGGTTTGGTTACCAAATACATAATCTTTATTTGTGTTTTAATAGTATTTTACTTACTATAAAGCATTTTACCTTATGACAAATAAACAGACTGAGCAACAGACTGTTTTTAGATGTTATGTAAGATCTTCTTACGAATCTGAATGTGAGACTGAGATCTATTGGATATAAGATGTTATTGCAATAAATTAATGTTGTGTTATGATCCATATATGATAGATTTCGATGTTCTCTACATCTAATATCACATCAATTAAGTATCAAATAAAACTGTTTTTCTCATGTTTTGTGATGTGATTCGTAATAAAGTTAAAAAAAGCCATCAATATTTATAGTAGATGTTAATTGGAGGAGTACTCTTGTTTATAAATCACGATCAATAAAAGATTTAATGATTTTGTATGTGTATTTCAATTCTTTTATCTATCATTATTATTCATGAAAAAATTATAAATAGTTTGGACGTAGTCTAGTAATACTAGTATTTTTTTTTTGACAAAAGTAATAATATGTTATTTTCGGTTAGAGTGTTTCTGAAAACAAAATTATATTCACGCGGCATCAAGGATATTGACATAATTTTTTTTTTTAAAATCTCGTTGAACCGGTTGAAACGGATTATGATTTATAAAAAATGTATAAACCATATTATCGTTGAATAGTTAAAGACGTATGCATTTAGTATTATTGTAGAGTTTTATCACTTTAAGGGATCAATTAATTATGTACAGTATAATTTCTTTAAATTAATACTCTATAAATTATACATACTAAAAATCTTTATAAAATAATTTAATTTATGGTTCCAAATTGAATTTTATGTTCAAATAGTATATCAATAAATTAATGATCTATATAAATTAATAAAAATATATATTATATCAGTATAATTCTTATATTATTAATTTATAAAGGTTTAAACATATGTTTTTTTCTTTACTTTTTGTGACTATCAATTTTGTTTGGGAAATATACTCGAGCTTTCAGCATTTAGTTTTTAAATATACTAGGGGATTGACCGGGCTACGCCCGGTTTTTTGTTTAGAAACATTTATGTGTAATTTATTTGTTGGGTAACTTGTCAAATTTTGTGATTAATGTTATATTTTTGGAATGAAAGGTATGTGAATCAGAAAGAGATAATTTTATTATTATTTGGAATGATAAAATTAAAGATATGTTGCTCTACATATTGGACAATTTTTATTTCCGTTAAGCCAACTTATTATGCAATCATGGTGGTAGATGTGGTTGCATGCTAGATTATTAATGACATCTCGTCCTTTGAATGTTTGAAGGTAAATAGTGCAATTTTTTAGTTATGAGTTACAGTTATGAAGCAGAATTCAATCAAGATTCTGGTCCGGTTTTATTTATTATTTAAAGATCAAAAGTACATGTGTGAATTTATTTGAAGACCATACTTATAATATTATCTGAAGAACAATTTAAGAATATATCTTTTATGAAGTAGTATTTATTTATAAAATTATGACATTGAAATATCCAAATTGCATAAGATGTTATCCTTTTATAGTTTTTCTAAATTAAGAGAAAATGAACAAATTCTAGATATCAGAATTATTAGTTGGATTAACTAAACGAAAAAATGACATGTATATAAGATATTCAACCCAATTATTTTGGATAGTATAAAAAATAAAAATAAAAAGTAACTATGATCATTCAAAAGTGGTGAATATTTATAGTTTCAATAGAAGATTAAACTACTTCATCACTGTAAATTAACCGACGTGTAATATAGACATTCAAAGGTCTTTTGAATTCGAATAACGAAGATTAAGTTACATGTTATATAGTATTTGGTCCATAAATATATTTAACATGTAAAACAAAACCTTTATTTTCAAAGATTTGTTTTAAAAAAATCGAAATGGATTTAGTTAATAAAAAGAGATGAAGAATTGGACGAAGAAGAAGATTCGATTTCAGGTAATTAGAGGGTTTTGATTTATGAATGAAAAAATCTAGATATATAATAAACGGTTAAATATTAGTATTTTTTCCAAATATATAATAACTAAATATGCTATATAAGCTAATGGATTATATAATATATTATGAAAATTGTTTATTCTAAAGAAATTTTATTTTAAAGAAAGCTATTTAAGTTTTTTCTTTGACTTGGTTCATATTCAATTTAAGGTTTTCAAATATGTAAAAAAAAAAGATAAATATAGTTCATCTTAACTTACAATAAATTCTTTTGTTTTATGCAATCTCTTTATCAACACATTACCTACACCTTGAATTAATGAAGCCATTTGCAGGTTTGTGTCATGATAGATCCAATAAACTTTGGATGACTTTATTAACGTACTGCTTATTCAACAAAACACAACATTTGGATAGTAATGAATATTGAGTGAAAGTAATTTTATAGAAATGTGATCTCGTATTAGTGCAACGTTAAACCAAAAAAGGGGAAATAAGATGGAATTTGTGAATAGTATGGAGGGAAAGGAAATTGAAAAAAACTTGTAACATTGAGAATGGTTTTAAATTAAATCAAAGAAACAACTTGTAATGTGAGGTGAATAAGTTGGTTTAGTTGTCTAGACGGGGGCCCTTCTCGTTCTTCACGTCTTCATCGGATATTTCGTTTGTATGTGTATTCCGAGCCTTGGAAAGAATTGCACAGTCAGCATATATGGGGTTGTTTATTCCGGATGCCTCGTCATTCAAGCCAACGTCGTTTGGAATAATACGGGAGACAGTGAAAGTTTGACGTGAAGTTTGGAAGTTGTATATTGACACTTTGATCTGAAATTTGCAAATTTGGCCAATAATGTATTTTAAACTTTCATGAGTTTTAGTTTTTAGTGCTTCATTGTTATCATCTCCCTGGGTAAAAAAGTAACAATGTTTGGTTATTACTTGGAAGAGAAACTTTTGCGATTAATTTCACTAACATTTATCACTTTTAAATATATTGTGGATCAATGCTCATTTAGTTTCCATCGATTTTTTAATAAAACTAAGCTTAAATGTAGAATTTGGGATGTTTAAAAGGTGAAACACTAAGTGAGTTATTTAAGAATTGTTTTAGAAAATTTATGCTGACATGGCATCATTAAAAGAGATTAAAAAACATGATGTGGATGCCTTAAGAGGTCTCAAAACCTTCTTTTTATTAGTATAGAAGTTGAGTCATTTATAATAAAATAGTTTCTTTTTCTTGACAACTAAATTGTAGTATTTTGATAAGTTAGTTAGTTTGATTGTTCTTAAATAATATGTAAGTTTAGGTTTTACTACGTAAAATATTATTTATCAGTTTGGTCATTTTTAATTGGTATTGAGATTATGGATAGTTTATTAAGTAAGAAAATATCTTTTTCATATTTTTAAAAAGAATCGTATTCTTTTTTGTTTGGTAATTTAGATAAATCTTCTAATAATTTTGGCCATGCGATATGATATATTATACTTCTAATCAATATATTGGTTTAATATAGATTACAATATAATATAACTCAATATTATAGTAACCGCTACTACGTCTACTAATCCTTTAAAAAAAATTATTTTGCTAGAACATCAAACCTAAGTAGTATTATATATAAGTTGAGTCATTTATAATAAAATAGTTTCTTTTTCTTAACCACTAAATTGCAGTATTTTGATAAGTTAGTTAGTTTGATTATTCTTAAATAATATGTAAGTTTAGGTTTTACTACGTAAAATATTATTTATCAGTTTGGTCATTTTTAATTGGTATTCACATTATGGATAGTTTATTAAGTAAAATTTTTTTTTTATATATTTTTTAAAAGAATCGTATTCTTTTTTGTTTGGTAATTTAGATAACTCTTATAATAATTTTGGCCATACAATACGATATATTATACTTCTAATCAATATATTGGTTTAGTATAAATTACAATATAATATAACTTAATTTGATGTGAGACCTGTCCATATTATAGTAAGTAATGTGATTAAGTAAATCATAATTGCCTTTTGATTTTTTTATTAAAAAATAAAAAATTTCTAAAACAAAAGCTAATGTGACAAGAAGGTAGAAGTGATGTGGCAAAAAGATAGGAGTTTGAAAAAAATGAGTTGGATGGTTTAAGAGGTGTCAAAACCTTGCTTTTATTAGTATATATATATATATATATATATATATTTTGTAAGATAATAAATAAAGTAATAATTAATAATATAGATTTGATTTCTGGCGTGATCGAGGAATGTGGTCCTCAAAGAGACACACCATATAAGTTTCTCAGCCTTTCCTTTTTGGACCATTTAATTTTCATGTCAAATTGGACCACTCTTCTCTTCTCCTCTCTCGTATTATCTCCATCTATTCTACTCTCACTTCACTTCACTTTATGTTATCTCATTTAGCTCTTGTCCATTTGCGGTTCCTGTACACGCCCCTCGTGAAAGCCCATTACCAATATGCCCATAATATATAAAGCCAATTAAGTTGAGATCATTGTTTACCATGTACAATTATTGGAAGGGCCGCAGAGCCGGATCTGAATTTAAAAACAGTAAGTTAAGCACTATGTTTCTGAAAAATAACAGCATTTTTCTCTTCAAAATTATTTATCAAAGTTGTATAATCAAAATTTTTAATCATGTTTTTTTCTATCGATAACATAGCCAATTCATTTAGTCGTTTATACGATATAGTTGATTGTAGGTAAGATTTTATCAACTTCAACTTAGAGAAACTTCTTTCAGCTGAAACAACTGAAACTGGAATGGTGAGCATTATCCTATAGGCAATCTATACATTAGGATAACAATCCTTAAATCTCTTCAAAAATCAATTATTTTTGCAGTCTTCTTTACATGTTTTAGAAGAATTTCTCTGAAAGCTTTGATTTCCATAAATAAATCATTCCCATTAATATTTAAAATTTCTCTATGCTTAAGAAAAGTTTAGTACATGATGTCCTCAAACTATCATCACTTGTTGAATTTTGAATTCTCTGGGCTGAACAAAATTAAAAAATACTTTCATACTCTTGAAATTGTTATAACTTTGTATGGAAAGAAACCAAAGCTTGATCAACGATTTTGATGTAATAATTAGTTTTGAAATCCTCCTCCAAACTTAGAATAAGGTTAGCATCATCAATTTTATGTGGCTCCTCATCAAAATGTGTTTTTCTTAGTAGAAAACACTTACTCTTGTTCTGAAATATAGGTTTAATATCCATAGCAACAACAACTTTCAAGGCTTCACCTTTTTCTTCATGAAAACCAGTTTCTCTGTACTTTTGAAAAAAAGAAACTAACCCTTTTAGTTAGAGAAATGGCATCATTGATATCAATATCTTCATATTGTAGCTTCTTGCTCACTGTGTTAACCACAAACAAAATATCATACCATATAACCATACCAAACAAGAACTCAATCCCACCAATTCCATGTGTTTTACTTATTGCAAGACATTCAACATCACTTCTCCCTTTTGGATCATCACTGTTTTCTGCCAAGTGAAATAATGCATCTCTGATTTCCAGTTTTAAAACGTATTGCTCTAACACTTTCAAGATGACTTTCCCAATGTGTATCTCATAAAGTTTTAACTATGAGACCTCCCACCATTTTCTTGTAAATTTCCCACCTAGTCGTTAACGGTGCAAAAAACAAAATAAACGTTGTATGATCCCAAAGAAAGAAATTGCTTTTCCAGAAAAATTGGCAATATCAAAAATAGCCAAATTTAGCTTATAACAACTACATGGTGTATAAAATACCCTTGGATTGATATCACGTAATCTTTGTTCCACTCTCTTGTTTCTTCCTTTCATGTTGGATCCATTGTCATAACCTTGTCCCTAACATTATCAATGTCAAGATTAAGACCAGCCAATGTCTCACAAAGTAATTCAAAGAGTCTTTTATCATCAACTTCCAGAAAGGTAAGAGAAATTTCTTCAGCCTGACTTTGATCAGCTGTAAATCCACACATCCAATAATTAGAGACATTTACTCCTTATGACTTATATCTAGAGTACAATCAAGAATCTCTAAGGGATATTTTGCTTCTTTGATATTTGTAATGATCATGAGCTTTCTTTCAGATCGGAACATTGCTATCAACTCATTCTGAATTTTGGGGCTAAGATAATGATAGTGAGTTTCTTTTTTTCCAATGCATCTAATGTGCTCCCGCGTTACTGGATCAAATTCACCAATCATTTCAATAATTCCCAAAAAAATTCCATTATTATCTTCACCAAATTTCTCTTTAGATCACTGAAATGCTACATTGCCCTTAGCAAAATACTTCAACACATAAAATAATGTATATAGCAACTTTCTCCAATAATTCATCTTTTGTTTATTTCTTCTTGAACACATTTATCGATTGTCCGATTTTTTTGCAACCTCAACTCTAGTTCCATCCATTAGCTCATACACATAATGTGAGCATGACTGCTCTCATGTTGGGTAAGCCTTAATAAAACATTGCTCCAATATCTAAACCCAATGCTTGCTAGTTAAGTAGCATCTTGGTATCGAGTAAACAACTTGCAACAAAAATAATATATTTTCTCTGCAGTTGTTGAATACACTAACTAACCAACGTCGATCTCTTTTGTCTCCATATTTCAAATATCTTTTGTAAGGTCTATGGGAAATTCCTAGGAAATACATAATCTTCAAGTGGAGGTGGTTAAGGACCTTTCTTAACCAAATAATCTATTAACCTTTGGTCAGTTTTTTTTCAATTTGCAGGATCCATAATATCTAAAGATCAATCATATTTTGTATACTGTTCATCTTCTACAGTTTTATTGACATCCTCATCATATATCTCAGCCATATTCTCATTCTCTTCTTGATTTTCACATTGAGTTCTAATTCCATATTCTTTTTGCTTCTCAAAAGCTTCATAATGATCTTCACAAATCTCATCAATTTCATCATCTTCTATTCCATCTAATTCCTCAATTTCATCAACACCATCAGTCCCAGAATGAAGATTTAGGTTTCTTAAAATACCTAAAAAGAGAACCAGATTGAGATTTCAGTGATTCTTCAAGTCTTTTCTTCTTTTCTCTTTTCTTAGCCACATATGGATATATTCTTAGTGAACTCATCTTTATGTAGAGAGAATTAAACATTCAATGGTTATCTAATCATATATATAACTTAATCAGAGATACTAAATATACAAACAAATTAATTTTCCTTAAGAAAACTCTTGTTTCTTAACAATGTCGATTTTTTTGTTGGTTGGAGGCGTTTAACGTGAGAAGAAAAAAGAAAGAAAGAAAGACACTGAGATTTTAGAAAAAGTCAAATCTTTTTTTTCTTTAATCAAATTTCTAAAATATTTATTTCCAAAATTTTAGGAACCCACCTAATAACTAATATCCATATTTGAATTTACCTTTTGTGATTTCCTTCTTTTCCATAATTTTCTTTATACTAAAATTTATAAAAACATAAATATCTATACATATATATATATATATATTAATTTGGATGAAAAAGAATTGGGGACCCTTAAAATTTGGGTGCCCCATTTGTTTCATTTCCATAGTCTCATATCTAGTTCTAGTGGTACATTGGTTTCTCTTTTGTTAACTGCAAAAATTCACATGAGATCAATTATCCTAGTGTTATTCTCCTTGTCCTTTATGTATGTTTATCTTCAGAATTGTGATGAAATTTAGTTTATTAGTATTAGTATGGGTGTGAGATCCACTTTAGGACTAATATTCTTCCTTCAAATCCTAACAATATCACTTGGAACGATGGTGACTTGTTGAAAACAATAAATATAACATTTAACCACTTGACTGAAAATACTTACCCCAATTTTTTTTTGTCGATTTGTCTAACATTCTCGAACAATACGATGGAATTCCCAAAGACTTTAGTTTTCTTTTTTTAATATGGGATTTAATGTAATTTAAGATTATATAAATGATCAATTCAACACTATCTTTTTTTTAATTAATTTTCATTGACAGATCATGTTACACAAAAGAATCAAAGAGAGAAAATTGAATCTTCAATTGATTTACGTGAAAAAGATTTCATTCAGTAGTTAAAAGAATACAAAACATAATTGATTGTGTATATAAGTACAATCAAAACATTTGGTTAGACTAAATCATATCATTGGTTAGACTAAACCAAAGCTAAAATCTGGCCCAATATACTTGAACCAACTAAACTATTATTACTATAATATCTTTCCTTAAGATGGCATATCAAATTAAATGCAAAGCCATCTTGTTTGTTAAGGAATGGAAGTGGCCAGGTAAGAGTGGATTCGTCAAAGTATCATATAGATGATGTTGTGTCTTCACATGTAAGGTTTGGTTAAGTCCATTGACAATCAGTTCTCTAACTTTGTGACAATATATTTTAAGGTGTTTTGTTCTTTCATGAAACACATGGTTGTTGGCGATGTGATTAGCAGCTAATGAATCACAAAATAAAGGAACTGATCGTGGATGATGTACATGTAACTCTGTAAGTAGATTAGTTAACCATCGAACTTCTCGT
This sequence comes from Lepidium sativum, assembly GCA_023374145.1. NCBI lineage: Eukaryota > Viridiplantae > Streptophyta > Magnoliopsida > Brassicales > Brassicaceae > Lepidium > Lepidium sativum. The sequence continues at coordinate 5,434 of JAKUCM010000115.1, read as the reverse complement.
GATGAAAAACTCATTGCTCGATATTCTAACTATGCGGAAGAAATTGAGACTATTTGTTGTTTTTTGGCTTTCCAAGAGACAAGCGATTGACCCAAAAACATACAATAACCTGATGTAGACGTCTTGTGTCACTACAAGAATCCCATCATACGCTGATAAATTTTGTAAAACTGAGATCATTGTCCGCAAAGTAGAAAAGTCCAAGACTAATACTTGCTTTAAGATATTTTAGTACTTTGTGTGCAGCTTGAAGGTGAGATGGCTTAGGCGCAAATGAGAATTGGCAGAGCATGTTCACTGCAAACATGATGTCTGGTCTCATGATTGTTAGATACATTATCTTCCCTACTAATCTTCTATACTGAGGTGGATCTTCTAATAACTCTTCTTTATAGTCTAAACAGAGTTTGATATTGGGATCCATTGGTATGCTTAAAGGTTTAGAAGCAAGTAAACATGTTTCCTCAAGAAGTTATGATCGGATATAGCTGGTTTTCCGCGAAATCTATTTCAGTAGAGCATATGATGTCGATGGCCCGAGGTAGAGCACTCAAATGTGTAGCGACGTTGACAGATCGTGACTACAACCCTAGAACGAGCTATTTCAAGTCCCACGAGATAACTTAGAGGTCCTAAATTCTATAGCTTGAAGACTGCTTCCAAAACATTAGTGAGTTGTGATACAACTTCATCATTAGAAGCAATTATATATCATCTACATAAACAAGGACATCCACATAGTTCCCATAAATATTGCAAATAAAAAGAGTGTGATCCCTATATGATTTCTAAAAGTTCATAGCAATAAATCTTTCATTAAACATCAAAAACCATTGTCGTGAAGCCTGCTTTAAACTGTAAATAGACTTACAAAGTTTACACACTGCATTGTTAGGAAGAGATGTACCTGGTTTTGGAATGTAACCTGGTGGCAATTGCATATATATTTCTTCATTTAAATCTCCGTTCAAGAATGTATTGGAGACATTTAACTAAGTTAAGCTCCATTTCTTAGATGCTGCCACTTATTGAAGTGTTTTTACAGTTGTCAATTTGGCAACTGGTGAGAAAGTATCTACAAAATCTATTCTTTCTTGTTAAGTATACCCTTTTGCAACCAGTCTGGCTTTGTACCTTTCGAGACTTCCATATGCATTCAACTTAGTTTCGTATACCCATTTACATCATATAAATTACTTGTTTTTAGGTAGAGAACATATACTCCAAGTATTAGACTTCTCTTATGTTATTAGCTCTTAATTCATTGTTGTAATCCATTCATCAAAATTCAAAGCTTGTTTGAAACTTGTTGGTTCAGAGTGAAGATTAACATAACAAGTATACATAGTATAATGCTCTATCAAATTATCATAAGTTACATATCCAGCTAAAGGATAAGGAATATTAGTCTTTGTTTGATTGACATAATAACCACAAAGTTTTGTGGGTACCTTTTTCACTCGTTTACCATATTTGTTAGTTGTATTTATTGTTGTATCAACAACTGTAGATTCCTCCAAATGTACATTTTGTGTTGTTGTTTCTGAATCTCCTTGTCTGTATAAGAACTTACATCATCTGCCGAATTTTGCTTTTGTTGCAAAATACTAAACAAATCAGTAGAATCATAATTCTCATCTTTAAAAGGAAATATTTCTTCATGAAAGACCACATTCCTTGAATTGATTATTGCATTGGTCTCAAGATCCAATAACTTGTATATTTTATAACCTATTGGATATCTTACAAAAACACAAGGTTGAGATCGTGGCTGAAACTTATGTTGGTTCTTCGAAGAGGTGAAACTAAAACATAAGCATCCAAAAGAATTTGAAGGCTAGTGTAACTAGGAAGCTTTGAACAAAGAAGTTGATATGAACTTTATTTTTGAGTAAAAGGAGTCGGTGTTCTGTTGATTAGGAAGAGATAAGTCTTAACACATTCTCCACAATACTCTAATGGTATAATAGCTTAAAACATCAAGGCTCTAGCTACATTGAGTATATGCTAGTGTTTTCTTTCTATAATTGAATTCTTTTATGGTGTCCCTGGACAGGAATGATAAGAACAAATTCCTTTCTTTTTGTATAACTCATCAAATTGAAGTTCTGGAGCATTATCTGCTCTAACTCCCTTGACTTTAACATGATATTTGATATGAGAATGGATGGCATCAAGGACGAGGACAAGAAGTTGTTGAGAAACTAGTAGCCGAGGATGAATTATTCAATCAGCTTGGTCACAAAACGTGATTTCAAGCCAAAGAATTAACAAATTGGCATGTGGTTCATTTGTACTCCTTTTTTCTTGGCTTTGATTTTATCCCATTGGATTTTCCAAAATATGGTTTTTAGTGAGGCAAAAGAATCGCATCCAAAATACCCATTTGTTTGGTTAAGGACCTAGGCCCACTTTAAGCTAATTATAAGTCTAGGAAGTGTCCACAAATATGTCTTAATGGACAACTCATGAATAATGACAAAAATGGGAAATTCAAAAGACATGTGACGACTAAAAGACATTCTTTTTTGTTCCAAAACAAGTCTTAGTAGTTTTCCAAGATACTTTAGTGTCTAGTCTTGGTTTGTTTCAAAGACCATTAATTGTTTAGTCTTTGGCTATTTTCAAGACAATTAATTGTCTAGTTTTTAGCATAAGTTTTAACTATAAATATTATGTAATATCACTTGAGAAATAGAACTTGAATTTGATTTTTTGGAAAAAACAAGTGTGTCATATGTTTTGGCTAATGTGTAATATCTAGCCATCTTGGATATCTCTCTCTTGTGTTATATCCCGAGAGACTTTAAGTTTGAAGATCAATAGTCCTTATGCAGCTCTTGATAGGTCACATCGACTCCATCCTTGCTAGTGTTTAAAATCTAGTTTTCTCAATTTTTAGTTAGTTCATCATATCTAACATAGAAAAAGTCCAAAGATCAAGATTCCTTTCGTCACTCTTGGTAATTCACATCAATTCCATCAACCTTGCCATCGAATCCTCATGGTTCCCTTTACATCGAACCAAGTAGTTTCTTTGCAAGGCATATCCAATCCATTTATCAACTCTAGAATGATGATCTCAGGAAAATTTATGTCACTTTTGATTTATTTCAATTATTTTCTTTTCATTTCTTCGATTCATCAATATTGATTCTCTATCAAAGTCAAGTGTTCTGGAAAAACTAAGAACCTCACTTTTCGCCTATATAAGATAGATTCATGTCATTCTTGTATAGTCATCTACTATAGTCATGAGATATCAATATCTCTCACTGGTTGCAACAGAAAAGGCCCCCAAACATCTATGTGTAACTAGGAGTGTTGTCATGGGTTAAAAATTCTGACCCGATCTGAACCCAAAATGAACCCGCCCAAAAAATACCCAAAAGTAGAAAAAATTAATAAGGCTTAAAGTCTTATTAGGACTACTAAATAAAACTCGATAAAATATGGATTTTATATGGATACCTAGTTATTCTTATTTTATATTGTTTGTACTTTTTAATAAATTATTTTAATATGTGTATTTAATTTTAATTTTTTGTTAGCAAAAAAAGTTAATTTATAATTTGAAAAATTATATATTAATTTTTAATTTAATAAAAATTTAAATCCTCATAAATTACAATAAAAATTTCATAGTATGAATCATATATTGTATCATAAACAAAAATATTACTTCAATCTCATATTCTTGAGCTAGTTGTCATTGCTTTAGTGTCATCAATTTTGTCATCAAAATCATCTTCAACATCACCTAAAATTTCAAGATATGACTCCATCAATCTAAATCAATAAATTACATAATCTAAAAATTGATATTTTACCTTTAAGCTCGGGAAAACCACATAACAAGTTTCTAGTACAAAACAAAGTTTGGACATTTCTTGGAAGGGGACAGTTTCTGTAAGAATTCAACACCCGACCACCTATGTTGAAAGCAAATTTTGTTGCTACTATGGTGATTGGAATGCTTAGAATATCACAAGCTAGAGAAGCAAAATCACCATATTGCTTTCCGTTATTTTTCCAGTAAGTTAGGACCTCCATATATGTAAAAGACCTTACATACAATCTGGGTTCATCCAAATAAACCTCCAAATCCTATTTGGTGTTATCTAAGTAAGGAAAGATGATTCTTTTAAGTTCAAAAAGATCATGTATCATAGAAACATAATAAATATGACAAATTTATGAAAGTAAATGATAATGTGAGAATGAGGAAAAATACTTACAAAATTTGGATCATCTTCTAGTGGTGACTCAATAAGAAGTTCATCAAGAGTTGGGGTTTTGGTGAAAGTGGACGAAGTCAGAGTCTTGGTGTAATATTCTTCGTAAAGATCCTTCAAATTTTGCTTTACAACGCCATTTTTTCCTTTGAAGTACTCAGATCCCCCTTGTCATAAGCAGATTTGATGATTTGAAGCTTTAATCTCATATCCAAAATTCTTTCCATTGCTAAAATGATACTAGACTCATCTCAATATTTAGCAAACTTGGACTATATACCCGTAGCCATAAATTCCACTATATTATCACCACAATCAGCATATTTCATCAACAAACACTCAATTTTCCACAATTGTAGAAAATACATATTGGATGTAGGATATTTGACCCCAAAAAGTATGTAGTGATTACACTGAAAGGCTTCAATATGTAATTTTTATCACACTATTTTAGGCTGACAAATGTCCAATGAAACTGCAATGCTCTAGCAAGCATATCATAAGTGGAGTTTCATCGTGTATGACCATCTAATGACAATCAAGCTCCACTCCTAACGCCTGCACTTTCAACACAGGCTGTGAATGCTTCTTTTCTTGAATCTGATGTTTTGACAAACTTAACACTATCTCTTATACTTTCTAAGAGATCAGTAGCTAGCAACAATCTTTCCTTAACTATAAGATTCAATCTATCTACACAACATCTCACATAGAAAAATTTCTCATCAAACATCAATCCACCACCACTAATTATATGGAGACAATGCTTAAGAATTATTTGCATACTATCGTAGCATTATCCAATGTCATAGAAAACACCTTCTACTCTAAACCACATTATTTCAAGCAATCCAAAATCTTATTAGCTAATTCTTCACCGATATGTGGAGGTTTCATATCAATGAATGCTAAAATCTTATTGTTTAAATTCAAGCATCATCTATGTAATGAGCAGTCAAGCAAATATATCTTGTCATGGTGCTATGAGTTATCCACACATCAGAAGTAAAACAGACTCGTCCTTTGAAATTTGCAAATACTTTTTTCTATTTTTCTTTCTCTACCTCATACCTCCTAAACACATCATAAAAAATTTAACCCACCCCACTACCTACAACTTCCCACGACCCAATTTTTCGACACCACTTTCTCCTCCACAAATGTGTAGTTAAGCGTATAATTAACATCATGTAGTATTA